>CAAHFI010073055.1:0-12019 GCA_900893395.1 Euglena gracilis
TGGAAACCGTCTTTCCAGATCAAAGATTGACCACAACCGGTTATCCGATTGTTTTGTGATCAAATCCTCGATCAGCGGTAACGGGAAGGGTCATCCTTCGTTTGGGAGTTCAGGTACCGGTAATCCAGCACCAGTCTCCACTTCTTCTGACCAGACTGGTCAGCGGGTTTGGGCACCACAAAAGCTTGTGATGTCCACTCGCTCTTGGAAGGATAATCCACTTCCGCTGGATGACTTCTCAATCATCTCGTTGAGAGCCTGTTCGCGTTCACCCGAGCAACGGAAGAATTTCCGGTGCATAGGTTTAGCGCCATCCTTGAGCTCGATTTTTTGCAAACACCGAACGGACCGCGAATCGCGGGGTCGATGTCGCAGGCGTAAACTGGGTTATCCAGTACACCATGGAAATTCGCGAGCAATTTCGCGAACAAATAATCAGCGGACTTGGGATGTTGGTCCGCACTCTCAATGACCGCAGAAATCTGCGTTGAGGGTGTGGCATCCCCATTGGTACCAAGGTATCTTGGCACACGCACATCGGATATTCCGAATGCGTCAAAGAAACAAACGCGAAAAATGATTTCTTTACAGGTGGTAATAATATACCACAAAAATCCTCAAATAGTGGTACATCAGCGGGTAAATCCCACCAATGAAAACACACATAGGATAGTTGGTGAAACCAATCCGCATTCGGATTGACGGGTATGAGGAGAGCTCCTCGCGCTTCATCGCGGAGGATTTTCTCCACCACATCCGGGATAAGTTTTGGGGGAGGTGCATCCATAGCACCGTATCACCCCAGAATTTAAGAAATGCGTTGGTATGTCGCGACCAATATCGCGACAAGCGCGCATGCGCTTTTGATGAAAACGCATCAATTTCCAACGGCAAATCGAAGGAATCAGCCAAAGCCGCGATTTTGGAGAACCATTCCTCCAAAATACGGTATTGACCAAAATTAAATGCGTTCCATACGCGCATCGCGTATGTGTCGACCTGGTTCGCGGGTTGAAGAGCGGTAACGCAATTCAGGGATCCGCAAACATAGGTCAAGGGTGTGTCATCCACACTCCCAGGGGCATTCCCAAGGGTTGATGGGTTGGATGGGTGCATACCCAGTCCATATCATGCCAGATGGAGGTGGGGGAGGTGTGTGACACGGATTTCGCGGTCCCAAACAACAAGGCAATACCTCGTTGTTGGAGCACTTGATGTACGGTCGCGCATTGCGATCCGCAACCAAGTGTATGGTTACGCGAAATCGGGATTAGTGTTGGTGTTTGGACTAGACATCCACAATCGAAATCTGGCTGGGCGGAAATTCTCCTACAGTGCACACATTGGAAGGAAGTGTCGGAGTAGTGGTCCTGGTCGCGCATGTTGGTCTGGTGGGGGTGTGTGTAAAAGTTGGGATGCGCTTTGAGCTGCTGGGGGTGTACAGATGTATCTGAAAGCGATACATCTGGTGGAAAACGGGGTATTGTGCAGCTGGGCGACTACTCGACACCGTGATACTTCAGGCCTTTGGGCTTTCGTCTTGTAACCCAGTGGAACGAGGGGGGTACCGCTACTCGCTTGCCCTGCCTCATGGGGAACGGAAGTTGGTGTGTCAATGGGCAGGGGGTGAACTTTCTCGGTACACCCGGTGTGGAAAACGTTGGTTGGTGTGGTTGGTAACGGGGTAAAAGTTTTCGAAAACGGTGTGGAAAAATTGGTGGCTGTCGCGGTTGACGCCACGGTGATGAAGGTTTGGGGGGCAATGAAGAGAATGGTGATGTGCGCAAACCGTGGGAGTGGCAATCCACTACCAGCCGGTGCTGACGTAAAAAGGGGTATCCCAGAATTACGTCAGAACCATGGATTCCGGATTCGTATCCCCAGGTATCCGGAAAATTTTGCGGTTGGGGGGGTGTGAGTGGTGCTTGGGGATGAGGGGTAGGACATGTCCAAAAAGCATCCCAAGTCACCACCGCACATGGGGGTGTTGTCAGCCGTCGTAATTTTGATCGGCTTCTTGGCTTTCACCAAGAGGGGGGTTGGTATCAACCCGAACCGAAAAAGTAGTGCAATGCGACAACCAGTGTCAATGAGAATTTTGACTTTTGCACAAAAATTTTGGATTTTGATTTCCGCTTGGACCAAAAGTTCCATGGGGGGTAAGCAAAGTGAAGGGTCTGGCGAAAATACGTTTTCTTGCCAGCTTTCCCATGAACCCTTTCCTACTTTGCACAACATTCCGAGCGGAAAGTTGGAGTGGGGGGTGGGGGACCCGAAAATTTTCCGGGTACCGACCAGAAGGCAGATGGGCAGGGGGGCAGGGTTGATCAGGTCCTACCTCCATCTGTTCATCAGCCCAGAGGTCCGTGCCCTCGGACCTCGGGCTCCCCTACTCCAGGTCCGAACCGGCCGAATAGCCGGCTATGGGCCTTTTAGAGGTATAAACGGATTTCAACGTGCGCACCGCCATGCGGGCCTCGTCGAAATCGGTATCCGTGGTCTCATCCCCCTCCCTGCCCGAAGCCGGGGTGTCATCCTCCAAACAAGATATCTTGAAACCGACTTTATGGCGGTTGGAGGAGTGACCCTTGTCACCGCGATTCATACCGCGATGACGTTGGCCAGGGCGGGGAGAACGAGAACGCGGACATTTGGATGAGTGGTGATCACTCGATCCACAAAGCGAACACCGAGATTTGTGTCGCGATTCTGGTAACGGGGGATCGGTTTCCCGATTTCCCGTCAAACCGTCGTGGTGACCGGGTATCCCGTCGACCATGACCGGTGTATCGGGGTTTTCCCGATGAGGATCGCGAAGAAGATGATCCGCTTCGCGAACGCGATCGCGATGTCTCGCGATGAGAATCACGCTTCTTGGCCGGGGCACCGGGTGACCTACCCCGAGGGGTACCGTGTTTCCGCTCATCGCGGAACGGGATCCGGGGGCTAATACCACCGGAACGGGGACCCGATGACCGTGAATTGCCCGATTGGCGTGAAAACGCGGAGGAACCCGAACCTCGTGATGAGGTCGAGCCTCGCGGACTCTGAATACGCTTTCGCGCTTCAGGATTAGGACATTCCCGAGACATATGTCCCGATTTGTTGCACAAAAAGCACACTTTATCCGTGGCTTGGTCCGAAGAACGCGGGTATCGCGTTTTCGATCCCGTGGTTGGTGAAGTGGGTGAAACCGGTGATTTTTGCAATGCGTTCACCGAACCAGCCGGTAATCCAGCGGTTGGGTGTGCGGTATACGCGGATTGAATCTGACCAAGAAGCTGTGATAGCTTCAATTGCTTGGAAACGTAATTCCAGCGTTGGTCAAGAGTCATTGCATTACCCGCCAACTCCTCACGGTGGATATCCTTGATGAGGCTAGGCGTGAAATGCATGAGAACAGCGTCAAACTGTTCGCGCATTTGCTTTTCACTGAGTTCATCCACTTCAGCGGCAAGTCCTAACCATTTGGCATACCAAAGGTCAATGGACTTCCATTTGCGATCGGGTGGGGCGCATTGCCGCCACTTGGTCTCCAGGGTAATCCTAGCGACCAAACTTGAACTGGTGGAAGCGTATTGCTCCACCAGGTCATCAAAGGAAACGCGGTAGCGAATGACGAGTTGTCGCGCGCGCTCCTTCTCATCCCTAGGGAGGCAATCGATGAATTCCATCTTGATCACCTCCGGGTTTGTGTCCTGGGTTGGCCCTTTCAATGCCCAGTAGTACTCCCAGTCCCGGAAAAACTGTCTCCATGTGGTTGGATCACCGTCCCATTGGGGTTTCACCTTATTCGCGATTGCGATGGTGCCCTTGAAGTCTTTCTGAAAAACCCGTTGGCCCTCGGTGGTATTCCGTGGATTCGGGCCCGGGTACGCTCGAGCACCAAGCGTATCCTTTCCGGATTCTTGTCGGAATCGCGAAATTTCTGGTGAAGGTGAATCCTGGTACCGGAAATCCGGTCGCAAACCCTGTTGGTCACCCGTAATAGGGGACACTCCGGTGTGGGGTATGTCGCGCATGCAACATGTGACCCACTCCCGGTGTACGGGTTTGGCTCATTCCACGCACAAGCATGGAATGATGGATTTCTTGGTGGAGACTTGGCGGAATCGCCGTGTTTTCCGAAAATTCGGTTCCCGTAATGGGAAATTCATCCGAAAACTGGTTTTGGTTGTGGCAAGGCCAATGGTGGCACAATTCGCGGAATCGCGGATTGTGACACTCGGGACACGGGTGGTGGTGGTGCATGTGCACCCAGAGCGGGTTATGGAAACGCGACTCTGGAACATTTGGCGCATCTTCGGCAATGCATACTGCCGAATTGCGGTGTGAAACCCGCTGTTGGTTGGACACATTATCCAAACCCACAGACAAGTCATGCACACTTTGCTCCAAATGCTCAACGAGTTGGAGTTGGCCGCAAATACGGTCAACTTCATCCTCCAAAGCGCGAATACGCTTGCGGTAACGGGAAAAGTCATCCAAGTGCGGAATCCTTTCGGAAATTCCGGTAACATCTTGGACAAGTTTCCCGTGAGACTTATCCAATAATTGGAGTTGTCCCATTAATGCTTTTACAGCATTTGAGAGAATCTGCAAAGGTGATGTCACCTTGGTTGGTGTGGTGGTGGGTGCAACCGGTGCAGGGTTATCCGACAACGCGGTTGTGGTACCCATGGGCAAATTTCCGGTTGTGGGTTATCCAACAACGCGGAAATTCGCTCATCCAACCTGGTAATCTCACTTTGCGTGGATCGGGCATTCCGATTCACCGATTCCTCAAGCCGTAATAGGCTGTTGCAGAAATCTTGCAAGGTTTCCTGATTGTTAGTGAGCATTTTGTCATAAAATGCCTTGAAATCAGGGTTCTCGGTAATCCGAGAACTGGAACCTGCAGGTAGAGACTGCATTTCCGTTACTTTGGTAGACACCGATGCATACCGGGTCTGGAGTTCCCCAATAGCAGTCTGAATACCGCTAATGTCCGGAACTCGGTGGGAAAGTGCGGAATAGCTTTGTTGCAAACCCGCAATGGCCGAGTTAATCCCGCCAATGTCGGATTGCAACTGCAACTGCAGGGAATCCTGCCGTTGTGCCATTTCCGCGACTTTCGCGCTCAGATTGGATAATCCAACCCGATTCGCGTCACAATAGCAGGTTTTCTGCTCCAAACGGGAAAGTCGCTCCTCCAACTGCCGCACATACGTGTGGGGAGCAAAATTCTCGTTGGCTTGTGACTGGAATTGCCGAAACTTTTCCGTTTCATCGCACAACTGCATAATGCGGTGTTGCGATTCATGGAAAGTTGCGGACAATGTGGTGAAATGGTCCATAGACACAAATCCACCACTGCTGGATGTTGCAGACGAGGAATCTCGTGCATGCAACTGTTGTTGCAAATGCAACAACGCGATGAACAGGACTCCATTTGTCCCGATAACTGTTGTAGTGAGTCATGCAAGTGCAGAAACTTGGAGTCATTCCGCGTTTCCGCTTCATGCATGCATTCACTAATTTGCCGGAAGTTTTGCGGGAGTGTTGGCATATTTGTCAAAGGTTTCCCGAAAGTTTGCAAGGTCAATACCCGCACTTTCGAAATTCCTCTGGCAATATTGCCAACTTCCTGCAAGTAATTCCAGCAGTGTTCCAGCTTGGTGAAGACATGTTTCTGGTTGTCCTCATCAAACTGAAGCACTTTGTTCAATGCGGTTGCACACTCTGCAACGCATTGTTGCACATGGTTGAACTGCCTCACAAGGGGGTGATCCCCTGGAAGCCGAGCAACAATATCCTGCACATCCTCAGCAGTGAGGAGCTCACCAGTGCCCTTCCCATAGTCATCCATGGGTTGGGATGTACCGGAGAATTCCGGCACCACGAGGCGAGTCTCCGGTTGCCAAGGTAGTGCGGGATAGCACCCGATATCGGGTGGTGGTGGCAAAGCTCTGTAAGGGCTTGCCGGTGGAAGAGCGGGTGGTGGTTGAAAGAAACACGGGGTTTCCAACCCACCATCACCAGAGAAGCCCGGTGGCGGAATCACCACGGGTCTCTCCGGTGTGTGCAGCTGCACCATTGCCGCAGACAGAGGCGAATACCCCCGTTGTGGCAAGGTGAGTGCGGAAGAGGCCGCATTAGCCTCTGAAGCCAATGATGTGGAGGGCTCATCGCCGACCACTGTCAATGATGACAAGTGTTGCAATTGTGACAATTGAATCAATTGTGCCTCATCGGCGTGGGAACTGGAAGCACTTTCACATAAAAGCTTCCAATCCCCATTTTCTTGGTCAATGTCTTGCAATGATGCCTGTAATAAGGCATAGTTGAATTGATGGTTGGGGCCTGTGCTTTGCATCTTTCTGATGACAAAAACAGCAAAAACCCACAAAACTAAGCAGTTGTGCTGGCACCAGAGGGGCTGTAACGGGTAATACCGTACAGAACCTTCCGGAGCCTGCTCGTCTGCTTAGACGTTGACTAGAAGCCGGGAGCTGACGCTGCGACCGTGTAATAACGGTGCAGGGGCTCTCCGCTGCCAGTCAGCGTAGGATCGAACCAATCTGCTACCAAGTGTAACCTGGTAGCCTTTCTTTCTGTAGTATGTATAGGATCGTAACCAATCTGCTACCAAGTGTACGTCTGATTCCCAATTCCCCTTTCCCAATTCCCAAAAGCCTTCGCTTTCGCCTTGGCGCACCTACTTGGGAACTGAAAATCAGAGTAACAGTAAAAACCCTTTTCCCACTTCCCAAGAAGCAAAGCACGGAGCAATGCAGGGAGGACGGACTGGAAATCCAAGTCCGGTCCAAGGAAAAGGAAGGAAAAGGTATAAGAAGAATACCACCTGTGGAGAGAGAAGGGGCACCCATTAGGATCCTAATAGGATCTGCTTCCATCCTAACTTCCTCAACGGAAGGGGACAGAAGCATACGCCTGGTACACAAATACCTATACCAACCCCAATCGGTTTCCAGTTTTAGGCCCAAATCACGCTTTCCTACGGCCCAAGTGTGGGGAACCAGGCTGTACTGACATTTGGGTGTCTTCCACCCCTCCAAAAAACGTCGATACCTTGCTAGTTTTTTGATATCCGCATGTTTTTCACACCCGTAGGCACTAATCCGGCCGGCACATCGGAATACCTATACCGGGGGTTGCAATGGGAACCCCAATCGGTTTCCAGTTTTTAGGCCCAAATCACGCTTTCCTACGGGCCCAAGTGTGGGAACCAGGCTGTACTGACATTTGGGGTCGTCTTCCACCCCTCCAAAACGTCGATACCTTGCTAGTTTTTTTGATATCCGCATGTTTTTCACACCCGTAGGCACTAATCCGGCCGGCACATCGGAATACCTATACCGGGGGTTGCAATGGGAACCCCCAATCGGTTTCCAGTTTTAGGCCCAAATCACGCCTTTCCTACGGGCCCAAGTGTGGGAACCAGGCTGTACTGACATTTGGGGTCGTCTTCCACCCCTCCAAAAAAACGTCGATACCTTGCTAGTTTTTTGATATCCGCATGTTTTTCACACCCGTAGGCACTAATCCGGCCGGCACATCGGAATACCTATACCGGGGGTTGCAATGGGAACCCCAATCGGTTTCCAGTTTTAGGCCCAAATCACGCTTTCCTACGGGCCAAGTGTGGGAACCAGGCTGTACTGACATTTGGGGTCGTCTTCCACCCCTCCAAAAACGTCGATACCTTGCTAGTTTTTTGATATCCGCATGTTTTTCACACCCGTAGGCACTAATCCGGCCGGCACATCGGAATACCTATACCGGGGGTTGCAATGGGAACCCCAATCGGTTTCCAGTTTTAGGCCCAAATCACGCTTTCCTACGGGCCCAAGTGTGGGAACCAGGCTGTACTGACATTTGGGGTCGTCTTCCACCCTCCAAAAAACGTCGATACCTTTGCTAGTTTTTTGATATCCGCATGTTTTTCACACCCTAGGCACTAATCCGGCCGGCACATCGGAATACCTATACCGGGGGTTGCAATGGGAACCCCCAATCGGTTTCCAGTTAAGGCCCAAATCACGCTTTCCTACGGGCCCAAGTGTGGGAACCAGGCTGTACTGACATTTGGGGTCGTCTTCCACCCCTCCAAAAACGTCGATACCTTGCTAGTTTTTGATATCCGCATGTTTTTTCACACCCGTAGGCACTAATCCGGCCGGCACATCGGAATACCTATACCGGGGGTTGCAATGGGAACACCCCCAATCGGTTTCCAGTTTTAGGCCCAAATCACGCTTTCTCCTACGGGCCAAGTGTGGGAACCAGGCTGTACTGACATTTGGGGTCGTCTTCCACCCCTCCAAAAAAACGTCGATACCTTGCTAGTTTTTTGATATCCGCATGTTTTCACACCCGTAGGCACTAATCCGGCCGGCACATCGGAATACCTATACCGGGGGTTGCAATGGGAACCCCCAATCGGTTTCCAGTTTTAGGCCCAAATCACGCTTTCCCACGGGCCCAAGTGTGGGGAACCAGGCTGTACTGACATTTGGGGTCGTCTTCCACCCCTCCAAAAACGTCGATACCTTGCTAGTTTTTTGATATCCGCATGTTTTTCACACCCGTAGGCACTAATCCGGCCGGCACATCGGAATACCTATACCGGGGGTTGCAATGGGAACCCCCAATCGGTTTCCAGTTTTAGGCCCAAATCACGCTTTCCTACGGGCCCAAGTGTGGGAACCAGGCTGTACTGACATTTGGGGTCGTCTTCCACCCCTCCAAAAACGTCGATACCTTGCTAGTTTTTTTGATATCCGCATGTTTTTCACACCCGTAGGCACTAATCCGGCCGGCACATCGGAATACCTATACCGGGGGTTGCAATGGGAACCCCCAATCGGTTTCCAGTTTTAGGCCCAAATCACGCTTTTCCTACGGGCCCAAGTGTGGGAACCAGGCTGTACTGACATTTGGGGTCGTCTTCCACCCCTCCAAAACGTCGATACCTTGCTAGTTTTTTGATATCCGCATGTTTTTCACACCCGTAGGCACTAATCCGGCCGGCACATCGGAATACCTTATACCGGGGGTTGCAATGGGAACCCCCAATCGGTTTCCAGTTTTAGGCCCAAATCACGCTTTCCTACGGGCCCAAGTGTGGGAACCAGGCTGTACTGACATTTGGGGTCGTCTTCCACCCCTCCAAAACGTCGATACCTTGCTAGTTTTTTGATATCCGCATGTTTTTCACACCCGTAGGCACTAATCCGGCCGGCACATCGGAATACCTATACCGGGGTTGCAATGGGAACCCCAATCGGTTTCCAGTTTTAGGCCCAAATCACGCTTTCCTACGGGCCCAAGTGTGGGAACCAGGCTGTACTGACATTTGGGGTCGTCTTCCACCCCTCCAAAAACGTCGATACCTTGCTAGTTTTTTGATATCCGCATGTTTTTCACACCCGTAGGCACTAATCCGGCCGGCACATCGGAATACCTATACGGGGGTTGCAATGGGAACCCCCAATCGGTTTCCAGTTTTAGGCCCAAATCACGCTTTCCTACGGGCCCAAGTGTGGGAACCAGGCTGTACTGACATTTGGGGTCGTCTTCCACCCCTCCAAAAAGTCGATACCTTGCTAGTTTTTTGATATCCGCATGTTTTTCACACCCGTAGGCACTAATCCGGCCGGCACATCGGAATACCTATACCGGGGGTTGCAATGGGAACCCCCAATCGGTTTCCAGTTTTAGGCCCAAATCACGCTTTCCTGGGCCCAAGTGTGGGAACCAGGCTGTACTGACATTTGGGGTCGTCTTCCACCCCTCCAAAAACGTCGATACCTTGCTAGTTTTTTGATATCCGCATGTTTTTACACCCGTAGGCACTAATCCGGCCGGCACATCGGAATACCTATACCGGGGGTTGCAATGGGAACCCCCAATCGGTTTCCAGTTTTAGGCCCAAATCACGCTTTCCTACGGGCCCAATGTGGGAACCAGGCTGTACTGACATTTGGGGTCGTCTTCCACCCCTCCAAAAACGTCGATACCTTTGCTAGTTTTTTGATATCCGCATGTTTTTCACACCCGTAGGCACTAATCCGGCCGGCACATCGGAATACCTATACCGGGGGTTGCAATGGGAACCCCCAATCGGTTTCCAGTTTTAGGCCCAAATCACGCTTTCCTACGGGCCCAAGTGTGGGAACCAGGCTGTACTGACATTTGGGGTCGTCTTCCACCCCTCCAAAAACGTCGATACCTTCTAGTTTTTTGATATCCGCATGTTTTTCACACCCGTAGGCACTAATCCGGCCGGCACATCGGAATACCTATACCGGGGGTTGCAATGGGAACCCCAATCGGTTTCCAGTTTTAGGCCCAAATCACGCTTTCCTACGGGCCCAAGTGTGGGAACCAGGCTGTACTGACATTTGGGGTCGTCTTCCACCCCTCCAAAACGTCGATACCTTGCTAGTTTTTTGATATCCGCATGTTTTTCACACCCGTAGGCACTAATCCGGCCGGCACATCGGAATACCTATACCGGGGGTTGCAATGGGAACCCCCAATCGGTTTCCAGTTTTAGGCCCAAATCACGCTTTCCTACGGGCCCAAGTGTGGGAACCAGGCTGTACTGACATTTGGGGTCGTCTTCCACCCCTCCAAAAACGTCGATACCTTGCTAGTTTTTTGATATCCGCATGTTTTTCACACCCGTAGGCACTAATCCGGCCGGCACATCGGAATACCTATACCGGGGGTTGCAATGGGAACCCCCAATCGGTTTCCAGTTTTAGGCCCAAATCACGCTTTCCTACGGGCCCAAGTGTGGGAACCAGGCTGTACTGACATTTGGGGTCGTCTTCCACCCCTCCAAAAACGTCGATACTTGCTAGTTTTTTGATATCCGCATGTTTTTCACACCCGTAGGCACTAATCCGGCCGGCACATCGGAATACCTATACCGGGGGTTGCAATGGGAACCCCCAATCGGTTTCCAGTTTTAGGCCCAAATCACGCTTTCCTACGGGCCCAAGTTGGGGAACCAGGCTGTACTGACATTTGGGGTCGTCTTCCACCCCTCCAAAAACGTCGATACCTTGCTAGTTTTTTGATATCCGCATGTTTTTCACACCGTAGGCACTAATCCGGCCGGCACATCGGAATACCTATACCGGGGGTTGCAATGGGAACCCCAATCGGTTTTTCCAGTTTTAGGCCCAAATCACGCTTTCCTACGGGCCCAAGTTGGGGAACCAGGCTGTACTGACATTTGGGGTCGTCTTCCACCCCTCCAAAAACGTCGATACCTTGCTAGTTTTTTGATATCCGCATGTTTTTCACACCCGTAGGCACTAATCGGCCGGCACATCGGAATACCTATACGGGGGTTGCAATGGGAACCCCCAATCGGTTTTCCAGTTTTAGGCCAATCACGCTTTCCCATACGGGCCCAAGTGTGGAACCAGGCTGTACTGACATTTGGGGTCGTCTTCCACCCCTCCAAAAACGTCGATACTTGCTAGTTTTTTGATATCCGCATGTTTTTCACACCCGTAGGCACTAATCGGCCGGCCATCGGAATACCTATACCGGGGGTTGCAATGGGAACCCCCAATCGGTTTTCCAGTTTTAGGCCCAAATCACGCTTTCCTACGGGCCCAAGTGTGGGAACCAGGCTGTACTGACATTTGGGGTCGTCTTCCACCCCTCCAAAAACGTCGATACCTTTGCTAGTTTTTTGATATCCATGTTTTTCACACCCGTAGGCACTAATCCGGCGGCACATCGGAATACCTATACCGGGGGTTGCAATGGGAACCCCAATCGGTTTCCAGTTTTTAGGCCCAAATCACGCTTTCCTAGGGCCCAAGTGTGGGAACCAGGCTGTACTGACATTTGGGGTCGTCTTCCCCCCCCTCCAAAAACGTCGATACCTTGCTAGTTTTTGATATCCGCATGTTTTTCACACCCGTAGGCACTAATCCGGCCGGCACATCGGATACCTATACCGGGGGTTGCAATGGGAACCCCCAATCGGTTT
>CAAHFI010073568.1:0-21121 GCA_900893395.1 Euglena gracilis
CAGCGGAGGCCGAGGGGCTGCGGCAGAAGCTGGCGGAGCGGGAGGCGGAGTACGCCGGGCAGGACAGGGCTCGCACCGCCCCCGGGGGGTACGGGAGGTGGGGTTTGGGGGCGGTGCTGGGTGGGCGGAGGAGACAAGGGTGTGTCTGGGACCCACGGTTGGGGCGGGCTGCGGGGGGGGGGGTAGAGCAGGGGGGTGCCAGCTGGTGAGCGCTGTGCTGGGCGGAGCTGTCGCAGCGGCTGGAGGCTGGGCAGGCGGAGCAGCAGGCGCTGGAGGAGGCGCAGCGGGCAGAGCGGGAGGCCGAGGTGCAAGGGCCAGGGGCTTCGGTGCCCGCAGCGGGCGGGTCCGGGGGGTGGGGGGTGGGACCACACGGCCCTGTGTGTCCCTGGGACGCTGCCCTCTCGCTCGCGTTTGTGAACGCCTCCCTTCCCTCCTCGTGGTCGGTCCCGGCTGGCACGGCCCCTGCCGGGGACTGCGGGAGCAGCTTGAGGCGAGCTGAAGGAGGCGGAGGGCCTGCAGAGCAGTTGGCGTTGGTGTCGCAGCAGCTGGAGGAGCAGCAGGCGCAGCGGGAGGAGCAGGCCGCGGAGGTGGGGCAGCAGCTCGGGCCAGCTTTGGGGCTGGCTGGCCACCCCTTTCACAGTGTCGCTCGCTGCCACGGAGTCAATTCCCTGAAGCTTTCCTGGTTTTGTTTGTTTTCTGTGTCTCGGTTTCACTTTTGGCTGTTCCCTTGTCCATATGTGGCAGTGCAAAAAGTTGCTGTCGGCCTGTATGACGGGACCGAATTCTTTTGGGGAGGGAGGCTATCGGCTGCCACTGCAATCCTCGTTTTTTGCCCACCAACCACCTTACCATTCTTATCACGCCTGGCTGTTATTGTCTTTTGGCTTTCAGTTTACAACATGTTAGGTGATGAGGTGGGTGAATGCTTCTTACAAAACGAGAGTTGTTGTAAATGGGGCACTCAAAAGCGGCAATGTCGGGGGGGGGGGAGGGGGTCTGGGAGATCTTGGGAACATCGTTCCCGCCCCCTTCCGCCCCGACGCCTGCTTGCAAGCCAGCGCCGCGGGCTCCAGGCGGTGCGGTCCAGTTGGAGGCGCAGCAGCAGGAGAGTGCGGCGGAGGTGCAGCGGCTGGAGCAGGCGATGGCAGAGCAGGCAGCGGAGGCCGAGGGGCTGCGGCAGAAGCTGGCGGAGCGGGAGGCGGAGTACGCCGGGCAGGACAGGGCTCGCACCGCCCCCCGGGGGGTACGGGAAGGTGGGGTTTGGGCGGCGGTGCCTGGGTGGGCGGAGGAGACAAGGGTGTGTCTGGGACCCCACGGTTGGGGCGGGGCTGCGGGGGGGGGGGTAGAGCAGGGGGTGCCAGCTGGTGAGCGCTGTGCTGGGCGGCGAGCTGTCGCAGCGGCTGGAGGCTGGGCAGGCGGAGCAGCAGGCGCTGGAGGAGGCGCAGCGGGCAGAGCGGGAGCCGAGGTGCAAGGGCCAGGGGCTTCGGTGCCCGCAGCGGGCGGGTCCGGGGGGTGGGGGTGGGCCACCCGGCCCTGTGTGTCCCTGGGACGCTGCCTCTCGCTCGCGTTTGTGAACGCCTCCCTTCCCTCCGTCGTGGTCGGTCCGGCTGGCACCGGCCCTGCCGGGGACTGCGGGAGCAGCTTGAGGCGAGGCTGAAGGAGGCGGAGGGCCTGCAGGGCAGTTGGCGTTGGTGTCGCAGCAGCTGGAGGAGCAGCAGGCGGCAGCGGGAGGAGCAGGCCGCGGAGGTGGGGCAGCAGCTCGGGCCAGGCTTTGGGGCTGGCTGGCCACCCCCTTTCACAGTGTCGCTCGCTGCACACGGAGTCAATTCCCTGAAGCTTTCCCTGGTTTTGTTTGTTTTCTGTGTCTCGGTTTCACTTTTGGCTGTTCCCTTGTCCATATGTGGCAGTGCAAAAGTTGCTGTCGGCCTGTATGACGGGACCGAATTCTTTTGGGGAGGGAGGCTATCGCTGCCACTGCAACCTCGTTTTTTGCCCACCAACCACCTTACCATTCTTATCACGCCTGGCTTTATTGTCTTTTGGCTTTCAGTTTACAACATGTTAGGTGATGAGGTGGGTGAATGCTTCTTACAAACGAGAGTTGTTGTAAATGGGGCACTCAAAAGCGGCAATGTCGGGGGGGGGAGGGGGTCTGGGAGATCTTGGGAACATCGTTCCCGCCCCCTTCCGCCCCGACGCCTGCTTGCAAGCCAGCGCCGCGGAGCTTCCAGGCGGTGCGGTCCAGTTGGAGGCGCAGCAGCAGGAGAGTGCGGCGGAGGTGCAGCGGCTGGAGCAGGCGATGGCAGAGCAGGCAGCGGAGGCCGAGGGGCTGCGGCAGAAGCTGGCGGAGCGGGAGGCGGAGTACGCCGGGCAGGACAGGGCTCGCACCGCCCCCCGGGGGGGTACGGGAGGTGGGGTTTGGGCGGCGGTGCCTGGGTGGGCGGAGGAGACAAGGGTGTGTCTGGGACCCCACGGTTGGGGCGGGGCTGCGGGGGGGGGGTAGAGCAGGGGGGTGCCAGCTGGTGAGCGCTGTGCTGGGCGGCGAGCTGTCGCAGCGGCTGGAGGCTGGGCAGGCGGAGCAGCAGGCGCTGGAGGAGGCGCAGCGGGCAGAGCGGGAGGCCGAGGTGCAAGGGCCAGGGGCTTCGGTGCCCGCAGCGGGCGGGTCCGGGGGTGGGGTGGGGCCACCCGGCCCTGTGTGTCCCTGGACGCTGCCCTCTCGCTCGCGTTTGTGAACCCCTCCCTTCCCTCCGTCGTGGTCGGTCCGGCTGGCACCGGCCCTGCCGGGGACTGCGGGAGCAGCTTGAGGCGAGGCTGAAGGAGGCGGAGGGCCTGCAGGAGCAGTTGGCGTTGGTGTCGCAGCAGCTGGAGGAGCAGCAGGCGCAGCGGGAGGAGCAGGCCGCGGAGGTGGGGCAGCAGCTCGGGCCAGGCTTTGGGGCTGGCTGGCCACCCCTTTCACAGTGTCGCTCGCTGCACACGGAGTCATTCCCTGAAGCTTTCCTGGTTTTGTTTGTTTTCTGTGTCTCGGTTTCACTTTTGGCTGTTCCTTGTCCATATGTGGCAGTGCAAAAGTTGCTGTCGGCCTGTATGACGGGACCGAATTCTTTTGGGGAGGGAAGGCTATCGGCTGCCACTGCAATCCTCGTTTTTGCCCACCAACCACCTTACCATTCTTATCACGCCTGGCTGTTATTGTCTTTTGGCTTTCAGTTTACAACATGTTAGGTGATGAGGTGGGTGAATGCTTCTTACAAACGAGAGTTGTTGTAAATGGGGCACTCAAAAGCGGCAATGTCGGGGGGGGGGAGGGGGTCTGGGAGATCTTGGGAACATCGTTCCCGCCCCCTTCCGCCCCGACGCCTGCTTGCAAGCCAGCGCCGCGGAGCTCCAGGCGGTGCGGTCCCAGTTGGAGGCGCAGCAGCAGGAGAGTGCGGCGGAGGTGCAGCGGCTGGAGCAGGCGATGGCAGAGCAGGCAGCGGAGGCCGAGGGGCTGCGGCAGAAGCTGGCGGAGCGGGAGGCGGAGTACGCCGGGCAGGACAGGGCTCGCACCGCCCCCCGGGGGGGTACGGGAGGTGGGGTTTGGGCGGCGGTGCCTGGGTGGGCGGAGGAGACAAGGGTGTGTCTGGGACCCCACGGTTGGGGCGGGGCTGCGGGGGGGGGGGTAGAGCAGGGGGGTGCCAGCTGGTGAGCGCTGTGCTGGGCGGCGAGCTGTCGCAGCGGCTGGAGGCTGGGCAGGCGGAGCAGCAGGCGCTGGAGGAGGCGCAGCGGGCAGAGCGGGAGGCCGAGGTGCAAGGGCCAGGGGCTTCGGTGCCCGCAGCGGGCGGGTCCGGGGGGTGGGGGGTGGGCCACCCGGCCCTGTGTGTCCCTGGGACGCTGCCCTCTCTCGCTCGCGTTTGTGAACGCCTCCCTTCCCTCCGTCGTGGTCGGTCCGGCTGGCACCGGCCCCTGCCGGGGACTGCGGAGCAGCTTGAGGCGAGGCTGAAGGAGGCGGAGGGCCTGCAGGAGCAGTTGGCGTTGGTGTCGCAGCAGCTGGAGGAGCAGCAGGCGCAGCGGGAGGAGCAGGCCGCGGAGGTGGGGCAGCAGCTCGGGCCAGGCTTTTGGGGCTGGCTGGCCACCCCTTTCACAGTGTCGCTCGCTGCACACGGAGTCAATTCCCTGAAGCTTTCCTGGTTTTGTTTGTTTTCTGTGTCTCGGTTTCACTTTTGGCTGTTCCCTTGTCCATATGTGGCAGTGCAAAAGTTGCTGTCGGCCTGTATGACGGGACCGAATTCTTTTGGGGAGGAGGCTATCGGCTGCCACTGCAATCCTCGTTTTTTGCCCACCAACCACCTTACCATTCTTATCACGCCTGGCTTTATTGTCTTTTGGCTTTCAGTTTACAACATGTTAGGTGATGAGGTGGGTGAATGCTTCTTACAAAACGAGAGTTTGTTGTAAATGGGGCACTCAAAAGCGGCAATGTCGGGGGGGGGGAGGGGGTCTGGGAGATCTTGGGACCTGCCCCATTCCGCACCGATGCCTGCTTGCAAAACAGTATTGCGGAGCTCCAGGCGGTGCGGTCCCAGTTGGAGGCGCAGCAGCAGGAGAGTGCGGCGGAGGTGCAGCGGCTGGAGCAGGCGATGGCAGAGCAGGCAGCGGAGGCCGAGGGGCTGCGGCAGAAGCTGGCGGAGCGGGAGGCGGAGTACGCCGGGCAGGACAGGGCTCGCACCGCCCCCCGGGGGGGGGGTACGGGAGGTGGGGTTTGGGCGGCGGTGCCTGGGTGGGCGGAGGAGACAAGGGTGTGTCTGGGACCCACGGTTGGGGCGGGGCTGCGGGGGGGAGTAGAGCAGGGGGGTGCCAGCTGGTGAGCGCTGTGCTGGGCGGCGAGCTGTCGCAGCGGCTGGAGGCTGGGCAGGCGGAGCAGCAGGCGCTGGAGGAGGCGCAGCGGGCAGAGCGGGAGGCCGAGGTGCAAGGGCCAGGGGCTTCGGTGCCCGCAGCGGGCGGGTCCGGGGGTGGGGGGTGGGGCCACCCGGCCCTGTGTGTCCCTGGGACGCTGCCCTCTCGCTCGCGTTTGTGAACGCCTCCCTTCCCTCCGTCGTGGTCGGTCCGGCTGGCACCGGCCCCTGCCGGGGACTGCGGGAGCAGCTTGAGGCGAGGCTGAAGGAGGCGGAGGGCCTGCAGGAGCAGTTGGCGTTGGTGTCGCAGCAGCTGGAGGAGCAGCAGGCGCAGCGGGAGGAGCAGGCCGCGGAGGTGGGGCAGCAGCTCGGGCCAGGCTTTGGGGCTGGCTGGCCACCCCTTTCACAGTGTCGCTCGCTGCACACGGAGTCAATTCCCTGAAGCTTTCCTGGTTTTGTTTGTTTTCTGTGTCTCGGTTTCACTTTTGGCTGTTCCCTTGTCCATATGTGGCAGTGCAAAAGTTGCTGTCGGCCTGTATGACGGGACCGAATTCTTTTGGGGAGGGAGGCTATCGGCTGCCACTGCAATCCTCGTTTTTTGCCCACCAACCACCTTACCATTCTTATCACGCCTGGCTGTTATTGTCTTTTGGCTTTCAGTTTACAACATGTTAGGTGATGAGGTGGGTGAATGCTTCTTACAAAACGAGAGTTGTTGTAAATGGGGCACTCAAAAGCGGCAATGTCGGGGGGGGGAGGGGGTCTGGGCAGATCTTGGGAACATCGTTCCCGCCCCCTTCCGCCCCGACGCCTGCTTGCAAGCCAGCGCCGCGGAGCTCCAGGCGGTGCGGTCCCAGTTGGAGGCGCAGCAGCAGGAGAGTGCGGCGGAGGTGCAGCGGCTGGAGCAGGCGATGGCAGAGCAGGCAGCGGAGGCCGAGGGGCTGCGGCAGAAGCTGGCGGAGCGGGAGGCGGAGTACGCCGGGCAGGACAGGGCTCGCACCGCCCCCCGGGGGGGTACGGGAGGTGGGGTTTGGGCGGCGGTGCCTGGGTGGGCGGAGGAGACAAGGGTGTGTCTGGGACCCCACGGTTGGGGCGGGCTGCGGGGGGGGGTAGAGCAGGGGGGTGCCAGCTGGTGAGCGCTGTGCTGGGCGGCGAGCTGTCGCAGCGGCTGGAGGCTGGGCAGGCGGAGCAGCAGGCGCTGGAGGAGGCGCAGCGGGCAGAGCGGGAGGCCGAGGTGCAAGGGCCAGGGGCTTCGGTGCCCGCAGCGGGCGGGTCCGGGGGGTGGGGGGAGGGGCCACCCGGCCCTGTGTGTCCCTGGGACGCTGCCCTCTCGCTCGCGTTTGTGAACGCCTCCCTTCCCTCCGTCGTGGTCGGTCCGGCTGGCACCGGCCCCTGCCGGGGACTGCGGGAGCAGCTTGAGGCGAGGCTGAAGGAGGCGGAGGGCCTGCAGGAGCAGTTGGCGTTGGTGTCGCAGCAGCTGGAGGAGCAGCAGGCGCAGCGGGAGGAGCAGGCCGCGGAGGTGGGGCAGCAGCTCGGGCCAGGCTTTGGGGCTGGCTGGCCACCCCCTTTCACAGTGTCGCTCGCTGCACACGGAGTCAATTCCCTGAAGCTTTCCTGGTTTTGTTTGTTTTCTGTGTCTCGGTTTCACTTTTGGCTGTTCCCTTGTCCATATGTGGCAGTGCAAAAGTTGCTGTCGGCCTGTATGACGGGACCGAATTCTTTTGGGGGAGGCTATCGGCTGCCACTGCAATCCTCGTTTTGCCCACCAACACCTTACCATTCTTATCACGCCTGGCTATTATTGTCTTTTGGCTTTCAGTTTACAACATGTTAGGTGATGAGGTGGGTGAATGCTTCTTACAAAACGAGAGTTGTTGTAAATGGGGCACTCAAAAGCGGCAATGTCGGGGGGGGGGGAGGGGTCTGGGAGATCTTGGGAACATCGTTCCCGCCCCCCTTCCGCCCCGACGCCTGCTTGCAAGCCAGCGCCGCGGAGCTCCAGGCGGTGCGGTCCCAGTTGGAGGCGCAGCAGCAGGAGAGTGCGGCGGAGGTGCAGCGGCTGGAGCAGGCGATGGCAGAGCAGGCAGCGGAGGCCGAGGGGCTGCGGCAGAAGCTGGCGGAGCGGGAGGCGGAGTACGCCGGGCAGGACAGGGCTCGCACCGCCCCCCGGGGGGTACGGGAGGTGGGGTTTGGGCGGCGGTGCCTGGGTGGGCGGAGGAGACAAGGGTGTGTCTGGGACCCCACGGTTGGGGCGGGGCTGCGGGGGGGGGTAGAGCAGGGGGGTGCCAGCTGGTGAGCGCTGTGCTGGGCGGCGAGCTGTCGCAGCGGCTGGAGGCTGGGCAGGCGGAGCAGCAGGCGCTGGAGGAGGCGCAGCGGGCAGAGCGGGAGGCCGAGGTGCAAGGGCCAGGGGCTTCGGTGCCCGCAGCGGGCGGGTCCGGGGGGTGGGGGGTGGGGCCACCCGGCCCTGTGTGTCCCTGGGACGCTGCCCTCTCGCTCGCGTTTGTGAACGCCTCCCTTCCCTCCGTCGTGGTCGGTCCGGCTGGCACCGGCCCCTGCCGGGGACTGCGGGAGCAGCTTGAGGCGAGGCTGAAAAGGAGGCGGAGGGCCTGCAGGAGCAGTTGGCGTTGGTGTCGCAGCAGCTGGAGGAGCAGCAGGCGCAGCGGGAGGAGCAGGCCGCGGAGGTGGGCAGGCAGCTCGGGCCAGGCTTTGGGGCTGGCTGGCCACCCCCTTTCACAGTGTCGCTCGCTGCACACGGAGTCAATTCCCTGAAGCTTTCCTGGTTTTGTTGTTTCTGTGTCTCGGTTTCACTTTTGGCTGTTCCCTTGTCCATATGTGGCAGTGCAAAAGTTGCTGTCGGCCTGTATGACGGGACCGAATTCTTTTGGGGAGGGAGGCTATCGGCTGCCACTGCAATCCTCGTTTTTGCCCACCAACCACCTACCATTCTTATCACGCCTGGCTGTTATTGTCTTTTGGCTTTCAGTTTACAACATGTTAGGTGATGAGGTGGTGAATGCTTCTTACAAAACGAGAGTTGTTGTAAATGGGGCACTCAAAAGCGGCAATGTCGGGGGGGGAGGGGTCTGGGATCTTGGGAACATCGTTCCCGCCCCCTCCGCCCCGACGCCTGCTTGCAAGCCAGCGCCGCGGAGCTCCAAGCGTGCGGTCCCAGTTGGAGGCGCAGCAGCAGGAGAGTGCGGCGGAGGTGCAGCGGCTGGAGCAGGCGATGGCAGAGCAGGCAGCGGAGGCCGAGGGGCTGCGGCAGAAGCTGGCGGAGCGGGAGGCGGAGTACGCCGGGCAGGACAGGGCTCGCACCGCCCCCCGGGGGGGTACGGGAGGTGGGGTTGGGCGGCGGTGCCTGGGTGGGCGGAGGAGACAAGGGTGTGTCTGGGACCCCACGGTTGGGGCGGGGCTGCGGGGGGGGTAGAGCAGGGGGGGTGCCAGCTGGTGAGCGCTGTGCTGGCTTGCGAGCTGTCGCAGCGGCTGGAGGCTGGGCAGGCGGAGCAGCAGGCGCTGGAGGAGGCGCAGCGGGCAGAGCGGGAGGCCGAGGTGCAAGGGCCAGGGGCTTCGGTGCCCGCAGCGGGCGGGTCCGGGGGTGGGGGGTGGGCCACCCGGCCCTGTGTGTCCCTGGGACGCTGCCCTCTCGCTCGCGTTTGTGAACGCCTCCCTTCCCTCCTGTGGTCGGTCCGGCTGGCACCGGCCCCTGCCGGGGGACTGCGGGAGCAGCTTGAGGCGAGGCTGAAGGAGGCGGAGGGCCTGCAGGAGCAGTTGGCGTTGGTGTCGCAGCAGCTGGAGGAGCAGCAGGCGCAGCGGGAGGAGCAGGCCGCGGAGGTGGGGCAGCAGCTCGGGCCAGGCTTTGGGGCTGGCTGGCCACCCCTTTCACAGTGTCGCTCGCTGCACACGGAGTCAATTCCCTGAAGCTTTCCTGGTTTTTGTTTGTTTTCTGTGTCTCGGTTTCACTTTTGGCTGTTCCCTTGTCCATATGTGGCAGTGCAAAAGTTGCCTGTCGGCCTGTATGACGGGACCGAATTCTTTTGGGGAGGGAGGCTATCGGCTGCCACTGCAATCCTCGTTTTTGCCCACCAACCACCTTACCATTCTTATCACGCCTGGCTGGTCTTTTGTTTTGGCTTTCAGTTTACAACATGTTAGGTGATGAGGTGGGTGAATGCTTCTTACAAAACGAGAGTTGTTGTAAATGGGGCACTCAAAAGCGGCAATGTCGGGGGGGGGGAGGGGGTCTGGGAGATCTTGGGAACATCGTTCCCGCCCCCTTCCGCCCCGACGCCTGCTTGCAAGCCAGCGCCGCGGAGCTCCAGGTGCGGTCCAGTTGGAGGCGCAGCAGCAGGAGAGTGCGGCGGAGGTGCAGCGGCTGGAGCAGGCGATGGCAGAGCAGGCAGCGGAGGCCGAGGGGCTGCGGCAGAAGCTGGCGGAGCGGGAGGCGGAGTACGCCGGGCAGGACAGGGCTCGCACCGCCCCCCGGGGGGGTACGGGAGGTGGGGTTTGGGCGGCGGTGCCTGGGTGGGCGGAGGAGACAAGGGTGTGTCTGGGACCCCACGGTTGGGGCGGGGCTGTGGCGGGGGGTAGAGCAGGGGGGTGCCAGCTGGTGAGCGCTGTGCTGGCGGCGAGCTGTCGCAGCGGCTGGAGGCTGGGCAGGCGGAGCAGCAGGCGCTGGAGGGGCGCAGCGGGCAGAGCGGGAGGCCGAGGTGCAAGGGCCAGGGGCTTCGGTGCCCGCAGCGGGCGGGTCCGGGGGGTGGGGGGTGGGCCACCCGGCCCTGTGTGTCCCTGGGACGCTGCCCTCTCGCTCGCGTTTGTGAACGCCTCCCTTCCCTCCTGTGGTCGGTCCGGCTGGCACCGGCCCCTGCCGGGGACTGCGGGAGCAGCTTGAGGCGAGGCTGAAGGAGGCGGAGGGCCTGCAGGAGCAGTTGGCGTTGGTGTCGCAGCAGAGCTGGAGGAGCAGCAGGCGCAGCGGGAGGAGCAGGCCGCGGAGGTGGGGCAGCAGCTCGGGCCAGGCTTTTGGGGCTGGCTGGCCACCCCCTTTCACAGTGTCGCTCGCTGCACACGGAGTCAATTCCCTGAAGCTTTCCTGGTTTTGTTTGTTTTCTCTGTGTCTCGGTTTCACTTTTGGCTGTTCCCTTGTCCATATGTGGCAGTGCAAAAGTTGCTGTCGGCCTGTATGACGGGACCGAATTCTTTTGGGGAGGGAGGCTATCGGCTGCCACTGCAATCCTCGTTTTTGCCCACCAACCACCTTACCATTCTTATCACGCCTGGCTGTTATTGTCTTTTGGCTTTCAGTTTACAACATGTTAGGTGATGAGGTGGGTGAATGCTTCTTACAAAACGAGAGTTGTTGTAAATGGGGCACTCAAAAGCGGCAATGTCGGGGGGGGGGAGGGGTCTGGGAGATCTTGGGAACATCGTTCCCGCCCCCCTTCCGCCCCGACGCCTGCTTGCAAGCCAGCGCCGCGGAGCTCCAGCGGTGCGGTCCCAGTTGGAGGCGCAGCAGCAGGAGAGTGCGGCGGAGGTGCAGCGGCTGGAGCAGGCGATGGCAGAGCAGGCAGCAGGAGGCCGAGGGGCTGCGGCAGAAGCTGGCGGAGCGGGAGGCGGAGTACGCCGGGCAGGACAGGGCTCGCACCGCCCCCCGGGGGGGTACGGGAGGTGGGGTTTGGGCGGCGGTGCTGGGTGGGCGGAGGAGACAAGGGTGTGTCTGGGACCCCACGGTTGGGGCGGGGCTGCGGGGGGGGGTAGAGCAGGGGGGTGCCAGCTGGTGAGCGCTGTGCTGGGCGGCGAGCTGTCGCAGCGGCTGGAGGCTGGGCAGGCGGAGCAGCAGGCGCTGGAGGAGGCGCAGCGGGCAGAGCGGGAGGCCGAGGTGCAAGGGCCAGGGGCTTCGGTGCCCGCGCGAGCGGGCGGGTCCGGGGGGTGGGGTGGGCCACCGGCCCTGTGTGTCCCTGGGACGCTGCCCTCTCGCTCGCGTTTGTGAACGCCTCCCTTCCCTCCGTCGTGGTCGGTCCGGCTGGCACCGGCCCCTGCCGGGGACTGCGGGAGCAGCTTGAGGCGAGGCTGAAGGAGGCGGAGGGCCTGCAGGAGCAGTTGGCGTTGGTGTCCAGCAGCTGGAGGAGCAGCAGGCGCAGCGGGGAGCAGGCCGCGGAGGTGGGGCAGCAGCTCGGGCCAGGCTTTGGGGCTGGCTGGCACCCCTTTCACAGTGTCGCTCGCTGCAACACGGAGTCATTCCCTGAAGCTTTCCTGGTTTTTGTTTGTTTTCTGTGTCTCGGTTTCAGTTTTGGCTGTTCCCTGTCCATATGTGGCAGTGCAAAAGTTGCTGTCGCCTGTATGACGGGACCGAATTCTTTGGGGAGGAAGGCTATCGGCTGCCACTGCAATCCCGTTTTTGCCGCACAACCACCTGGCCATTCTTATCTCGCCTGGCTTTATTGCTTGTTGGCTTCAGTTACAACATGTTAGGTGATGGGGTGTGTGAATGCTTCTTACAAAGCGAGAGTTGTTGTAAATGGGGCACTCAAAAGCGGCAATGTGGGGGGGAGGGGGTCTGGTAGATCTTGGGAACATCGTTCCCCCCCCCTTCCGCCCCGACGCCTGCTTGCAAGCCAGCGCCGCGGAGCTCCAGGCGTGCGGTCCCAGTTGGAGGCGCAGCAGCAGGAGAGTGCGGTGGAGGTGCAGCGGCTGGAGCAGGCGTGGCAGAGCAGGCAGCGAGGCCGAGGGGCTGCGGCAGAAGCTGGCGGAGCGGGAGGCGGAGTACGCTGGGCAGGACAGGGCTCGCACCGCCCCCGGGGGGTTGGGGAGGTGGGGTTTGGGCGGCGGTGCCTGGGTGGGCGGAGGAGAAAGGGTGTGTCTGGGACCCCACGGTTGGGGGGGCTGCGGGGGGGGGGGGGGTAGAGCAGGGGGTGCCAGCTGGTGAGCGCTGTGCTGGCTTGGCGAGCTGTCGCGGCGGCTGGAGGCTGGGCAGGCGGAGCAGCAGGCGCTGGAGGAGGCGCAGCGGGCAGAGCGGGAGGCCGAGGTGCAAGGGCCAGGGGCTTCGGTGCCCGCAGCGGGCGGGTCCGGGGTGGGGGGTGGGCCACCGGCCCTGTGTCCCTGGGACGGTGCCCTCTCGCTCGCGTTTGTGAACCCTCCTTCCCTCCTGTGGTCGGTCCGGCTGGCACCGGCCCCTGCCGGGGACTGCGGAGCAGCTTGAGGCGAGGCTGAAGGAGGCGGAGGGCCTGCAGCAGCAGTTGGCGTTGGTGTCGCAGCAGCTGGAGGAGCAGCAGCGCAGCGGGAGGAGCAGGCCGCGGAGGTGGGGCAGCAGCTCGGGCCAGGCTTTTGGGGGGTGGCTGGCACCCCTTTCACAGTGTCGCTCGCTGCACACGGACGTATTCCCTGTTGCTTTCCTGGTTTTTTGTTTGTTTTCTGTGTCTCGGTTTCAGTTTTGGCTGTTCCCTTGTCCATATGTGGCAGTGCAAAAGTTGCCGTCGGCCTGTATGACGGGACCGAATGCTTTTGGGGAGGAAGGCTATCGGCTGCCGGCAATCCCGTTTTTTGCCCGCCAACCACACTGGCCATTCTTATCTCGCCTGGCTTGTTGCTTTTGGCTTTCAGCTTACAACATGTTAGGTGATGGGTGGTGAATGCTTCTTACAAAGCGAGAGTTGTTGTAAATGGGGCACTCAAAAGCGGCAATGTCGGGGGGGGGAGGGGTCTCGGTAGATCTTGGGAACATCGTTCCCACCCCCCTTCCGCCCCGACGCCTGCTTGCAAGCCAGCGCCGCGGAGCTCCAGCCGTGCGGTCCCAGTTGGAGGCGCAGCAGCAGGAGAGTGCGGTGGAGGTGCAGCGGCTGGAGCAGGCGGTGGCAGAGCAGGCAGCAGAGGCCGAGGGGCTGCGGCAGAAGCTGGCGGAGCGGGAGGAGGAGTACGCCGGGCAGGACAGGGCTCGCACCGCCCCCGGGGGGTAGGGAGGTGGGGTTTGGGCTGGGGGGCTGCCTGGGTGGGCGGAGGAGAAAGGGTGTGTCTGGGACCCCACGGTTGGGGGGGCTGCGGGGGGGGAGAGCAGGGGGGGTGCCAGCTGGTGAGCGCTGTGCTGGCGCGAGCTGTCGCGGCGGCTGGAGGCTGGGCAGGCGGAGCAGCAGGCGCTGGAGGAGGCGCAGCGGGCAGAGCGGGAGGCCGAGGTGCAAGGGCCAGGGGCTTCGGTGCCCGCAGCGGGCGGGTCCGGGGGGTGGGTGGGCCACCGGCCCTATGTGTCCCGGGACGGTGCCCTCTCGCTCGCGTTTGTGAACCCTCCCTTCCCTCCTGTGGTCGGTCCGGCTGGCACCGGCCCCTGCCGGGGACTGCGGGAGCAGCTTGAGGCGAGGCTGAAGGAGGCGGAGGGCCTGCAGCAGCAGTTGGCGTTGGTGTCGCAGCAGCTGGAGGAGCAGCAGGCGCAGCGGGAGGAGCAGGCCGCGGAGGCGGGGCAGCAGCTCGGGCCAGGCTTTGGGGCTGGCTGGCACCCCTTTCACAGTGTGCTCGCTGCACACGGAGTATTCCCTGAGCTTTCCTGGTTTTTGTTTGTTTTCTGTGTCTCGGTTTCAGTTTTGGCTGTTCCCTTGTCCATATGTGGCAGTGCAAAAGTTGCTGTCGGCCTGTATGACGGGACCCGAATTCTTTTGGGGAGGGAAGGCTATCGGCTATGGCTGCCGCGCAATCCCGTTTTTGCCCGCCAACCACCTGGCCATTCTTATCTCGCCTGGCTGTTGTTGCTTGTTGGCTTTCAGCTTACAACATGTTAGGTGATGGGGTGGGTGAATGCTTCTTACAAAGCGAGAGTTGTTGTAAATGGGGCACTCAAAGCGGCAATGTGGCGGGAGGGGGTCTCGGTAGATCTTGGGAACATCGTTCCCGCCCCCATTCCGCCCCGACGCCTGCTTGCAAGCCAGCGCCGCGGAGCTCCAGGCCGTGCGGTCCCAGTTGGAGGCGCAGCAGCAGGAGAGTGCGGTGGAGGTGCAGCGGCTGGAGCAGGCGATGGCAGAGCAGGCAGCAGAGGCCGAGGGGCTGCGGCAGAAGCTGGCGGAGCGGGAGGCGGAGTACGCTGGGCAGGACAGGGCTCGCACCGCCCCCTGGGGGGTGGGAGGTGGGGATTGGGTGGCGGTGCCTGGGTCGTTGCGGTGCCTGGGTGGGCGGAGGAGAGAAGGGTGTGTCTGGGACCCCACGGTTGGGGGGGCTGCGGGGGGGGAGAGCAGGGGGGGTGCCAGCTGGTGAGCGCTGTGCTGGCGGCGAGCTGTCGCGGCGGCTGGAGGCTGGGCAGGCGGAGCAGCAGGCGCTGGAGGAGGCGCAGCGGGCAGAGCGGGAGGCCGAGGTGCAAGGGCCAGGGCTTCGGTGCCCGCAGCGGGCGGGTCCGGGGGGTGGGTGCGGCCACACGGCCCTATGTGTCCTGGGACGCTGCCCTCTCGCGCGCGTTTCTGAACCCTCCCTTCCTCCTGTGGTCGGTCCGGCTGGCACCGGCCCCTGCCGGGGACTGCGGGAGCAGCTTGAGGCGAGGCTGAAGGAGGCGGAGGGCCTGCAGCAGCAGTTGGCGTTGGTGTCGCAGCAGCTGGAGGAGCAGCAGGCGCAGCGGGAGGAGCAGGCCGCGGAGGCGGGGCAGCAGCTCGGGCCAGGCTTTTGGGGGTGGCTGGCACCCCTTTCACAGTGTCGCTCGCTGCACACGGAGTATTCCCTGTTGCTTTCCTGGTTTTTGTTTGTTTTCTGTGTCTCGGTTTCAGTTTTGGCTGTTCCCTGTCCATATGTGGCAGTGCAAAAGTTGCCGTCGGCCTGTATGACGGGACCGAATGCTTTTGGGGAGGGAGGCTATCGGCTATCGCTGCCGGCGCAATCCCGTTTTTTGCCCAACCACACTGGCCATTCTTATCACGCCTGGCCGTTGTTGCTTGTTGGCTTTCAGCTTTACAACATGTTAGGTGATGGGGTGTGAATGCTTCTTACAAAACGAGAGTTGTTGTAAATGGGGCACTCAAAAGCGGCAATGTGGGGGAGGGGGTCTCGTAGATCTTGGGAACATCGTTCCCACCCCCCATTCCGCCCCGACGCCTGCTTGCAAGCCAGCGCCGCGGAGCTCCAAGCCGTGCGGTCCCAGTTGGAGGCGCAGCAGCAGGAGAGTGCGGTGGAGGTGCAGCGGCTGGAGCAGGCGATGGCAGAGCAGGCAGCAGAGGCCGAGGGGCTGCGGCAGAAGCTGGCGGAGCGGGAGGCGGAGTACGCTGGGCAGGACAGGGCTCGCACCGCCCCCTGGGGGGTTGGGGAGGTGGGGATTGGGTGGCGGTGCGGGGTCGTTGGCCGGTGCCTGGGTGGGCGGAGGAGAGAAGGGTGTGTCTGGGACCCCACGGTTGGGGGGGCTGCGGCGGGGGGGAGAGCAGGGGGGTGCCAGCTGGTGAGCGCTGTGCTGGCTGCGAGCTGTCGCGGCGGCTGGAGGCTGGGCAGGCGGAGCAGCAGGCGCTGGAGGAGGCGCAGCGGCAGAGCGGGAGGCCGAGGTGCAAGGGCCAGGGGCTTCGGTGCCCGCAGCGGGCGGGTCCGGGGGTGGGTGCGGCCACACGGCCCTTGTGTCCCTGGGACGGTGCCCTCTCGCTCGCGTTTCTGAACCCTCCCTTCCCTCCTGTGGTCGGTCCGGCTGGCACCGGCCCCTGCCGGGGACTGCGGGAGCAGCTTGAGGCGAGGCTGAAGGAGGCGGAGGGCCTGCAGCAGCAGTTGGCGTTGGTGGCAGCAGCTGGAGGAGCAGCAGGCGCAGCGGGAGGAGCAGGCCGCGGAGGCGGGCAGCAGCTCGGGCCAGGCTTTGGGGGGTGGCTGGCACCCCCTTTCACAGTGTCGCTCGCTGCACACGGACGTATTCCCTGTTGCTTTCCTGCTTTTTGTTGTTTTCTGTGTCTCGGTTTCAGTTTTGGCTGTTCCCCTGTCCATATGTGGCAGTGCAAAAAGTTGCTGTCGGCCTGTATGACGGGACCGAATGCTTTTGGGGAGGGAGGCTATCGGCTATCGCTGCCGGCGCAATCCCGTTTTTTGCCCGCCAACCACCTGGCCATTCTTATCTCGCCTGGCCGTTGTTGCTTGTTGGCTTTCAGCTTACAACATGTTAGGTGATGGGTGTGTGAATGCTTCTTACAAAGCGAGAGTTGTTGTAAATGGGGCACTCAAAAGCGGCAATGTGGCGGGAGGGGGTCTCGGTAGATCTTGGGAACATCGTTCCACCCCCCATTCCGCCCCGACGCCTGCTTGCAAGCCAGCGCCGCGGAGCTCCAAGCCGTGCGGTCCCAGTTGGAGGCGCAGCAGCAGGAGAGTGCGGTGGAGGTGCAGCGGCTGGAGCAGGCGGTGGCAGAGCAGGCAGCAGAGGCCGAGGGGCTGCGGCAGAAGCTGGCGGAGCGGGAGGCGGAGTACGCTGGGCAGGACAGGGCTCGCACGCGCCCCTGGGGGTTGGGGAGGTGGGGATTGGTGGCGGTGCTGGTCGTTGGCGGTGCCTGGGTGGGCGGAGGAGGAAGGGTGTGTCTGGGACCCCACGGTTGGGGGGGCTTGCGGGCGGGGGGGAGAGCAGGGGGTGCCAGCTGGTGAGCGCTGTGCTGGCTGCGAGCTGTCGCGGCGGCTGGAGGCTGGGCAGGCGGAGCAGCAGGCGCTGGAGGAGGCGCAGGGGCAGAGCGGGAGGCCGAGGTGCAAGGGCCAGGGGCTTCGGTGCCCGCAGCGGGCGGGTCCGGGGGTGGGTGCGGCCCACGGCCCTATGTGTCCCTGGGACGCTGCCCTCTCGCTCGCGTTCTGAACCCTCCCTTCCCTCCTGTGGTCGGTCCGGCTGGCACCGGCCCCCTGCGGGGACTGCGGAGCAGCTTGAGGCGAGGCTGAAGGAGGCGGAGGGCCTGCAGCAGCAGTTGGCGTTGGTGTCGCAGCAGCTGGAGGAGCAGCAGGCGCAGCGGGAGGAGCAGGCCGCGGAGGCGGGGCAGCAGCTCGGGCCAGGCTTTTGGGGGTGGCTGGCACCCCTTTCACATGTCGCTCGCTGCACACGGACGTATTCCCTGTTGCTTTCCCTGGTTTTTTGTTTGTTTCTGTGTCTCGGTTTCAGTTTTGGCTGTTCCCTGTCCATATGTGGCAGTGCAAAAAGTTGCCGTCGGCCTGTATGACGGGACCGAATGCTTTGGGGAGGGAGGCTATCGGCTATCGGCTGCCACGCAATCCCGTTTTTGCCCGCCAACCACCTGGCCATTCTTATCTCGCCTGGCCGTTTGTTGCTTTTGGCTTTCAGCTTACAACATGTTAGGTGATGGGGTGTGTGAATGCTTCTTACAAAGCGAGAGTTGTTGTAAATGGGGCACTCAAAAGCGGCAATGTGGCGGGAGGGGGTCTCGGGAGATCTTGGGAACATCGTTCCCACCCCCCATTCCGCCCCGACGCCTGCTTGCAAGCCAGCGCCGCGGAGCTCCAGCCGTGCGGTCCCAGTTGGAGGCGCAGCAGCAGGAGAGTGCGGCGGGAGGTGCAGCGGCTGGAGCAGGCGGGCAGAGCAGGCAGCGGAGGCGAGGGGCTGCGGCAGAAGCTGGCGGAGCGGGAGGCGGAGTACGCCGGGCAGGACAGGGCTCGCACCGCCCCCGGGGGGTTGGGGAGGTGGGGATTGGGGTGCGGGGTCGGGCGTGCCTGGGTGGGCGGAGGAGAGAAGGGTGTGTCTGGGACCCCACGGTTGGGGGGGCTGCGGCGGGGGGAGAGCAGGGGGGTGCCAGCTGGTGAGCGCTGTGCTGGCTTGCGAGCTGTCGCGGCGGCTGGAGGCTGGGCAGGCGGAGCAGCAGGCGCTGGAGGAGGCGCAGCGGGCAGAGCGGGAGGCCGAGGTGCAAGGGCCAGGGGCTTCGGTGCCCGCAGCGGGCGGGTCCGGGGGGTGGGTGGGGCCACACGGCCCTATGTGTCCCTGGGACGGTGCCTCTCGCTCGCGTTTCTGAACCCTCCTTCCCTCCTGTGGTCGGTCCGGCTGGCACCGGCCCTGCCGGGGACTGCGGAGCAGCTTGAGGCGAGGCTGAAGGAGGCGGAGGGCCTGCAGCAGCAGTTGCGTTGGTGTCGCAGCAGCTGGAGGAGCAGCAGGCGCAGCGGGAGGAGCAGGCCGCGGAGGTGGGGCAGCAGCTCGGGCCAGGCTTTGGGGGGTGGCTGGCACCCCCTTTCACAGTGTCGCTCGCTGCACACGGACGTATTCCCTGTTGCTTTCCTGGTTTTTGTTTGTTTTCTGTGTCTCGGTTTCAGTTTTGGCTGTTCCCTGTCCATATGTGGCAGTGCAAAAGTTGCCGTCGGCCTGTATGACGGGACCGAATGCTTTGGGGAGGAGGCTATCGCTATCGGCTGCCGGCGCAATCCCGTTTTTGCCCGCCAACCACCTGGCCATTCTTATCTCGCCTGGCCGTTGTTGCTTGTTGGCTTTCAGTTACAACATGTTAGGTGATGGGTGTGTGAATGCTTCTTACAAAGCGAGAGTTTTTGTAAATGGGGCACTCAAAAGCGGCAATGTCGGGAGGGGGTCTCGGTAGATCTTGGGAACATCGTTCCCACCCCCTTCCGCCCCGACGCCTGCTTGCAAGCCAGCGCCGCGGAGCTCCAACCGTGCGGTCCCAGTTGGAGGCGCAGCAGCAGGAGAGTGCGGTGGAGGTGCAGCGGCTGGAGCAGGCGGTGGCAGAGCAGGCAGCAGAGGCCGAGGGGCTGCGGCAGAAGCTGGCGGAGCGGGAGGCGGAGTACGCTGGCAGGACAGGGCTCGCACCCCCCCTGGGGGGTTGGGGAGGTGGGATTGGGTGGCGGTGCCTGGGTCGTTGGCGGTGCCTGGGTGGGCGGAGGAAGAAAGAAGGGTGTGTCTGGGACCCCACGGTTGGGGGGGCTGCGGGGGGGGAGAGCAGGGGGGCCAGCTGGTGAGCGCTGTGCTGGCTTGGCGAGCTGTCGCGGCGGCTGGAGGCTGGGCAGGCGGAGCAGCAGGCGCTGGAGGAGGCGCAGCGGGCAGAGCGGGAGGCCGAGGTGCAAGGGCCAGGGGCTTCGGTGCCCGCAGCGGGCGGGTCCGGGGGGTGGGTGGGGCCACACGGCCCTATGTGTCCCCTGGGACGGTGCCCTCTCGCTCGCGTTCTGTGAACCCTCCCTTCCCTCCTGTGGTCGGTCCGGCTGGCACCGGCCCCTGCCGGGGACTGCGGGAGCAGCTTGAGGCGAGGCTGAAGGAGGCGGAGGGCCTGCAGCAGCAGTTGGCGTTGGTGTCGCAGCAGCTGGAGGAGCAGCAGGCGCAGCGGGAGGAGCAGGCCGCGGAGGCGGGGCAGCAGCTCGGGCCAGGCTTTTGGGGGTGGCTGGCACCCCTTTCACAGTGTCGCTCGCTGCACACGGACGTATTCCCTGAAGCTTTCCTGCTTTTTTGTTTGTTTTCTGTGTCTCGGTTTCAGTTTTGGCTGTTCCCCTGTCCATATGTGGCAGTGCAAAAGTTGCCGTCGGCCTGTATGACGGGACCGAATTCTTTTGGGGAGGGAGGCTATCGGCTATCGGCTGCCGGCAAATCCCGTTTTTTGCCCGCCAACCACCTGGCCATTCTTATCTCGCCTGGCTTGTTGCTGTTGGCTTTCAGCTTTACACACATGTTAGGTGATGGGTGTGTGAATGCTTCTTACAAAGCGAGAGTTGTTGTAAATGGGGCACTCAAAAGCGGCAATGTGGCGGGAGGGGGTCTCGGTAGATCTTGGGAACATCGTTCCCACCCCTTCCGCCCCGACGCCCTGCTTGCAAGCCAGCGCCGCGGAGCTCCAAGCGGCGGTCCCAGTTGGAGGCGCAGCAGCAGGAGAGTGCGGTGGAGGTGCAGCGGCTGGAGCAGGCGGTGGCAGAGCAGGCAGCAGAGGCCGAGGGTGCGGCAGAAGCTGGCGGAGCGGGAGGCGGAGTACGCTGGGCAGGACAGGGCTCGCACCGCCCCCTGGGGGGTTGGGGAGGTGGGGATTGGGTGGCGGTGCTGGTGTCGTTGGCGGTGCTGGGTGGGCGGAGGAGAGAAGGGTGTGTCTGGGACCCACGGTTGGGGGGGTGCGGGGGGAGAGCAGGGGGGTGCCAGCTGGTGAGCGCTGTGCTGGCGCGAGCTGTCGCGGCGGCTGGAGGCTGGGCAGGCGGAGCAGCAGGCGCTGGAGGAGGCGCAGCGGGCAGAGCGGGAGGCCGAGGTGCAAGGGCCAGGGGCTTCGGTGCCCGCAGCGGGCGGGTCCGGGGGGTGGGGGTGCGGCCACACGGCCCTATGTGTCCCTGGGACGGTGCCCTCTCGCTCGCGTTTGAACCCTCCCTTCCCTCCTCGTGGTCGGTCCGGCTGGCACCGCCCCTGCCGGGGACTGCGGGAGCAGCTTGAGGCGAGGCTGAAGGAGGCGGAGGGCCTGCAGGAGCAGTTGGCGTTGGTGTCGCAGCAGCTGGAGGAGCAGCAGGCGCAGCGGGAGGAGCAGGCCGCGGAGGCGGGGCAGCAGCTCGGGCCAGCTTTGGGGCTGGCTGGCACCCCTTTCACAGTGTCGCTCGCTGCACACGGAGTAATTCCCTGATGCTTTCCTGCTTTTTTTGTTTTCTGTGTCTCGGTTTCATTTTGGCTGTTCCTGTCCATATGTGGCAGTGCAAAAGTTGCCGTCGGCCTGTATGACGGGACCGAATGCTTTTGGGGGAGGAAAGGCTATCGGCTATCGGCTGCCGGCGCAATCCCGTTTTTGCCCGCCAACCACCTTACCATTCTTATCTCGCCTGGCTGTTGCTTGTTGGCTTTCAGCTTACAACATGTTAGGTGATGGGGTGTGTGAATGCTTCTTACAAAGCGAGAGTTGTTGTAAATGGGGCACTCAAAAAGCGGCAATGTCGGGGAGGGTCTCGGGAGATCTGGGAACATGTTCCAGCCCCCCATTCCGCCCCGACGCCTGCTTGCAAGCCAGCGCCGCGGAGCTCCAAGGCGTGCGGTCCCAGTTGGAGGCGCAGCAGCAGGAGAGTGCGGGGAGGTGCAGCGGCTGGAGCAGGCTGGCAGAGCAGGCAGCGGAGGCCGAGGGGCTGCGGCAGAAGCTGGCGGAGCGGGAGGAGGAGTACGCCGGGCAGGACAGGGCTCGCACCACCCCCGGGGGGTACGGGAGGTGGGGTTGGGTGGCGGCTGGGGGCGTTGCTGCCTGGGTGGGCGGAGGAGACAAGGGTGTGTCTGGGACCCCACGGTTGGGGCGGGGCTGCGGGGGGGGGGCAGGGCTAGAGCAGGGGGGTGCCAGCTGGTGAGCGCTGTGCTGGGCGCGCTGTCGCGCGGCTGGAGGCTGGGCAGGCGGAGCAGC
>CAAHFI010074204.1:0-11834 GCA_900893395.1 Euglena gracilis
TCTGTCAAAAATTTTGCCCAGCGCCTCTCAAAAAAAATGCTCAAAGGTCTCAAAAATTTTTCACTGTGTCCCAAAAATATTTGCTCTTGTTCCGAAAAAAATTGCCCTCCGTCATTTTCTTTTTGCACAATGCAAAAAGCCTTACACTGCGCAATGGAAAAAGATACACTTCGGTTGAAGTTCAAAGGGCAATTGTGCAAAACACCCAATCCGATTGCAAAAAAAATTCGGAAAGGAGGCAAATATTTTTTGGGATAAGGTGCAAATTTTTTGAGATAAAATGCAAATAAATTGGTGGTGTGTGCAAACATTTTTGAGATAAAGTGCGAAAAAATTGACCGGAAGTGCAAAAATATGCGGTGTGAAGTGCGCAAAATTCAGGCGTCAGGTGAAGGAAGGCCGCACCTCTCCAGGGGGAGGTGCTGCGGGCAGAGGTAGGGCAAGTTTCCCGCAGGGGTGGGAATTGGGGGGGGTATGCCATAGGGGCCCCAAAAAGGCCATTTTCAAGGAAAGATGCCTGGGTCCGCCGTGGCCGGAATGTAAAGCTGCCCCTCCTCCGGGGGGGGGGGGCTTCGGGGGGCTGCAGTGGGCAGGTGCCCCATATACAAGGCTCCCCTCCCTCCCTCCCAAGGGGTTGGAGCCTGGTGCACACAAGGCAAGAGGGGGGGGCAGCCTATCCCCCCAAGAAAAACGCAGCGCTTCCCATCGAAGAGTGAGACAGTGAGATATGCTTGCGCACAGCCCATCATGCAACTCAAAGGTTGTCAGGAAGGGGAGGGGTATGGAATAAAGTGGGGGAAACAAGCTGGAAAAAAAATGGCCGTCTCGGCTAAACTGTGGCCGAGTATTGGAGGCCGATAAAAAAATGAATTTCATGGGAAAAAATTAGGATTATGAGGCCACAAATCAAAACATTTTGAAAGTGAAATTTTGAAAATAAATAAAAACCAATGAAATGGGTGCCTGTTTGGTGAAATGCACTGTAAAGGTGAATATATCTAAGGGAAAAAAATGTCCAAAAAAGCAACGGTGGTCAGCAATGTCCAAAATATTGGGAAATGTTTTCTCCCCAAACGTCATTTCCAATTAATTGTCACAGGTTGATTCCTTGTGTCGATAAACCAGTATATCCTCACACTGACCTCTGAAATTATTGTAACGACCAATTTAGATACGCCGCACAAGAAAATGATCTCCTTAGAAAGAATTGTCTTATAAAAAATGGTGGGAGGAGACCAGGGGTGGCGCTTTGACAAAGAATGCGAATGGGTCAGTGGGCAAAAAAATATGAGTGGCAGAGGGGTTGAGTCGATGGAAGATGCTCGGTTTCCAAAAAGGAGGTCACCATTTGTGGCGCAAAACCTGGAGATTTGTTTCTATTTCCCCTGCTGCAAGGCAGGCTCGTTTCTCATTGGCCGAAAATCGATGCAGCCACGAGCACAGAGGGCGCCCCCAAGACTCCCCGTGCGGTGCCACTGTTCCGCACCCAGCTTGTCAGCAGGGCGGTGCAGTGGGTTCACTCGCAGACGCGCATCCCCTCCTCGAGGCCTTGCCGGTACCCAGTGCGGTAGCCCTCAGTGAATGCGGATTCTCACTGGCCCTCATCGACTCGCAGCTGGTTCTCGGCTGAGAATCGGAGTTGCCCATCCCAGGCATGCACCGAGATGGGACCCCTCCGCGGGTTCTTGGTGAAGGGGGGGGCACACAAAGCACACAAAAAAACCAGGTGAAAACCCGAACCCACACCAGAAAACTTTTGGGTGTTTAAAAAGAAACCCCAAAAATTGTAATGCCAGGTGCTTTCAGAAAAAAAAATCGTTCCTGGCAGTTTCTCGCAAGCCCCCCCTCCCGACCCCTTTTTGGGGGGGGGCACTTGTAAAAATCCAACACTCACTGAGCACTGTGCCCCCCACCCAGCACCCGTCCACCTACCGGATCGATTCCAAGCACCCAACCACTGCAGCAGCACCCCGTACAATATACAGGCCTCCTGTGAATCCTTCTGGGGGGGGGGTGCCTTCTGCGGTGGGGGCTGCCCAAGCCGGCACACCTCCTGCGGGGGTCGGTTTGGGGTCCCGGCGGGGCCCAACCCCGGCAAAGTTCTCTGGACCCGGGCCCTTTCCGGCCCCAAGAGCAAGGCTGAGCACTACTCACCACCCACCCAAAATCCGCCAACCCCTGCCCCCCCCCCACCTGCCCACAACACCCGAGGGAAGGGGGCCAATCCCGTGTCGAATACCAAGCAGCAAGCGGGGCCCTGGACGTCCACTGAACCGGCAGGGGTGGGGTGGCAGCGAAGCAAGCCGCCCAACCGGGGGAGGGAGGGGGTGCCATAGGGTGCTTGCCCTCAAAACCCGACCCCCCCCCCCCGGGGGGGGGGTCGGATGGGGCTGTGGGGTGCCTGCCCCTAGCAGCCCCCCCCCCCCGTAGGCACACAACTACTCCGGGTGTCCGGAGACCACGGTGCCTGCTCCGGGTGTCCGGGAGACCGGCTTGAAAGCTGCTGACTGGGGGGAAGGGGTTGGTCGATCCACTTGGGTGGAGTCCCCGCTTGGGAGGCTCCCCGCTGGTGTGTGAATGGGGGCCAAGGTGGGTGGTCGTTGGCCGCAGGTGAAGGAAAGGGGGTGGGCAGGTGTGGCCCTTGGCGCGGCCAGGGATGGCTGGAGAACGATAACAAGACGGAGAGAAACAAATGCGAGACGGCTGCAAACGGTGGGCTTTGTGATGCTGGAATCATTGCTGTGCAAGCGGAATTGGGTTCCTGTTCCGGGGTATAAACCTGGACAGGGACAGGGTGGAAGAAATCCGCCCCAGCTTTGGATGAACAGATAAGACACCCCATGACCATGGATTATTACACACATTAAATCTTTGAGGGTTGGCCAATTTACCGAAGCGCAAGATTGCACATCTGTGGATGTGCCTACGGCCCCCACTGAGCCCCGGTCATTGGCATGACGGCAGGTAGCAAACAGAGGCAGGATGATGGTCAGGTCCACAGCGAAAACCACCCCTGGGCGAGGCCCTCGCGGTACCCTGTTGGTGGCCGCGGTTCCAGTCGGCGGTGCGCGGCGCGTCCAGCGGCGCCATCCACCGCCCGCCACCGTCGCCGCGGCCAGCGCGCCCAACACCGCCAGCAGCGGCGGGAGGGCGAGCCCCCAGCGGGCCATGGGTCGGCTGCGGGCGAAGTGGTATGCTTGGGTCCCCGGAGGGACCTCGGTCCATGGCGATGCCGGCCAGTGAACCCCCCCCGGGTCCTTAAGCAACAGCCTGGTCCGAACCCCCCAGGTCTTAAAAAACCTCTGGCTAGAATGCCCCCCAGGGCCCCCTCCCCCCCCCCCGGTGAGGAAAGTCCGGGGGGTCCCCCGACTGGAAAACAAGTTTTCCTCGCGCGCTGTGCGCCGAGGTGGAAATGAGGTTTATAATGCATTTTGGCGGATTTTGTTCCAGAAAAACCAAAAAAAGGCCAGCTTTCGGGTCCCCAAAAAAATTTCGGCACTTCGAGCGGATCACTGGAAAAAAAAATTCACTAGCTGGCCCTGCTAGCGGACCCCACCCCCCCCACCTCCCGGCCTTGTCACTTGAGAGTCACTTGAGAGTTACACACAGTTACTTTTTGAAATTCCACAGACCCACAAAATGCGACCAGGACTGCAGGGGAAGCGTGAAGCCTTTGACGTTTTGGGTGCCAGTTTGGGCCCAAAAACTTGGGCATTGGCATTTGAGCCCGTGGAAAAAAAAGTTTTGTTACCCTTCAAAATCTAAATAACCGGCAATCCAAGGGTTTATCCTCACTCAGAAACTTACTGAGAAACGGGCAATCGCCCGCCAGTCCTGGCGAAGAAAGTTGGGGCATACAAAGGGCAGACAAGCAGGAGGGATCTCGCAGAGAACGCAAATAAAACGAAGGGAACGGGCCACCGGGGACCCATCGATTCCGCAGGCAGCGTATATGTATGTCCGGGACAACGTCCGGGTGGAAGGAGCCGTGGCTGGGGCGGCGGTGGGATGGACGGGGAGCCTACCCCTCCCCCGGGGGTGGCGGGGCTTGGAGTGGACCGTTCCAGGGCAAAAGTGTCAGGAGTGTCAAAACTCCGATTGTGTTTTCTGCGGTGGATGGCGCACGAGGCAGGTGCGTCAGGGCTGTGCATTGCTGGGCGGTGGTGGGAGGGGCCGGTTTCCGTTTTCAGAGACCGGACAGTCGCACCCTCATAACTGCAGGGGGTACACTGTGTGGGGTACATCGGGGGGCACACTGGGGGTACCGGGGGAGGGGGCAAAAAGCACCTTGAGGGCCCAGAGTCACAACGTGGGGGGGGGCACGGGGGGACCCAGGTCCGACCAGTCGCCACAGCCAAAGCAAACTACCCGCCCCCCCCCTTGTCCACCGACCGGTTCCTGCAACCCCCGACCAGGGGGGGTGGTCCGTACACCCCCCCAACCTGCAGCCCCCGACCGGGGGTGGTCGTACCACTAGGGGCCAAATAAAACCAAAAGCCAAAAAAAGTGCAATTTCATAACGGTGGAGGTTGCCACCGGTGCCTCTCAGTATGGAGGTCAGAACAGGTGGTATCCCGTGGTACAATACACATGACGAAGTGGAAACAAAATGGAAATGGACAACTCATTCTGCAGACACTGTGTAAAACCCTCGCTTCCTATCCCAAAGCAACACACGAGAGTTAAAAAAAAATTTGTGGTTACCTGCAACCCCGACCGGGGGGGGGGTGGTCGTACACCCCCCCAACCTGCAACCCTCGACCGGGGGGTGGTCGGTATATAGGGGTGGTCGGTGGACAAGGGGGGGGGGGCGGGTACAATTAAAAATTGGGGCACGTTCAGAACCCCGGCGGGCCGTATGCAAAAGAGGCCAAAAAGCCAAAAAAAGCTGAGGGCAAAGATCGCAACTCAAGGCCGGAGACCAACGTTAGGGGGATTGAGCTTGTATGTGAGCAGGAGAGGACCAAACCAGAGGCCAAAGGTCCGGGTTGGGGGGGAGAGGTATCTACCCCGCGGCATCAGTCAAGTCGGCAAGTGCACATGGGAGGCCAACCCCCCATTGGACTCGGTTAGGAGTGCTGACTGCAAAGGCACCCCCCCCCGCGTGTGGGCCCCTCTTGGCAACCAAGCGCCAGAGGTTGCGGTGTGTGCTGAAAAAAAAACAGCAATCCCCCCCCTGCTTGTACTGTGGTGTTTTGTTTGCGTTTATCCCTTTCGTCTGTGGCCTGGCACTGTTTTTCGTCTACGTGGAGGTGGCCGGAGCCTGGCGTTGCTGCAGCCCCCATAATTCCCTCCTCCCCAGCCCACCCCCAGCGGGGGCATGCGCTAGCATTCTGCCATCGGCAGTATAGGGGAGCGGCAGCGGAGGAGGAGGCACAGGGCATGGGATACCCCCAGCCGCCTCCCATTCGCAGAGGGGCCAGGTTTTCTTTTAACTACCCCCCCCCCCAACCCACCCACCCAGCCAGCGTTGCACGGGACCCCCCCCAGGGGGACCCCCCAAAAATCAAGCCGTCTGAGAGCATTCCTTACTTTCCAAAAAAAAAACTTTCCAAAAAAAATGGAAACAATTCCCAAAAAATTTCCCAAAAAATTTCGGCACTCTCGCCAAAAACCATACCCGGTCTTCCGGCCCAGGACTGCCCCGGGGGGGGGGGGGGTCCGGCCCCGGACCCACCCCAGGGGATCTTCTGATCATAGATTCACTGAGTGACCCCCCCCGGAGGAGGGGGCTCTGTTTTTTCGGGCCCAAACCCACCCACCCGCTCTCAAACACCCGCCCACCCATCCCTCCTGGGGGGGAGGGGTCACACAGGCTTCAAGTGAATACATGCTTCCGGCATAAAAAGAAGCCTGAGAGGGGCGGCCGGGGGGGGGGGGGCACATGGCGCACGGTGGCCAGGACCACAGGTGGCTGCAACCATCGAGCCCCCATCTGGCTTTTGATTAAAGACCCCGGGGGGGGGGGGTACTGGCTAGCCAATCGGCTAGACACTGGAAAAAATGGACTAGCTAGGCCCCGTCCCCCCTGGGGGGGGGGGGTCCGGGGGTCCCCCAACTGAAAAAAAATTTTCCTCCGGCGCTGTGCGCCGAGGTGGAAATAACGTTTTTAATGGGTTTTTGGCTGATCTTGTTTCCAAAAATTCCCAAAAATGGCCAAAAACGGGCAGTTTTGGCCATTTTTGGGGGTCCCAAAAAAATTACGGCGCTTCGCGCCGGTCACTGGAAAAAAAAATTCGACTAGTAGCCCTGCTAGCAGACCCCCCGGGGGGGTCTGCTAGAAATCCCATTAGCCAAATTTGGACTAGCGCAGTCCACCCCTCCGGGGGGGGGGGGGGGGTACTGCAATCCCTTAAGCAGAAGCCTGGCCCCCATACAGTGGGTGGGACGTGGTGTAATGGTTGAGGCACAACACATCCCCTGGATGCATAGCATCCCTCCCCCCTTCCGGGCAAGTTCAGGCAGGGGGGGAGTGGAAAACTGATATCGAAAAATAGTTCGGGTTTGCCAGACAATTTCCTGAAAGAAAGAAGACAAAGAGGATTTGGAAGATTCGGAAATTAAAAACTGGCAAATGACTTTGACTGAAGAAATTACCAGAGACTGAAATTGCAATTTCCATTTCTTTCACCTCTTGAACTTAAGAACTAAGAAAGTGGGATCAACAAGCTTCCAAAAGTAAAAACTTGTTTTGCTACATCCTGACCAAAAACTTACATAACATCCAACTTCCAAAACAGCCATATGATGGAACGTGTCGGCAAAGCAGTTGGATGGAATCAGTAAATGCATTTTTTTATTTCACAAGTACCCGCCCCCCCCCCCCGGGCAATTGTCACGCGACAAATCAGGCAGCACGGAGGGGGGTGACAATTTCCCGGGGTGACAATTTGGCCGGCACAGAGGGGGGTGACAATTGCCCGGGGGCGTCAATTGAATTGCCACCCATGTAGGCCACATTGAAACCAAATGACCAAGAACACCATCTGAAACACCAGTGAACACGCAAAAATGCAGCTATGGTTGTGATATTGTGCAGAGCATTTGGCATGTAACATTTCTCAGCACGTTGTAGCGAAATAGAGGATCAATTGAGTCGTGTCGGCGAAAAGAAAGTTCACAAACATCTTCTGTGGGGGGGGGACAAATTGGGCAGCACGGAGGGGGTGACAATTTCCTGGGGTGACAAATTGGCCGGCACAGCCAGGGGTGACAATTGCCCGGGGCGTCAATTGCCCGGGGGGTCAATTGCCCGGGGGCGTCAATTGCCCGGGGGGGGGGGGGGGTAGGACGCACCCAAAATGGATTTGGAAAGATGTAAAAGTGATTTTGTGTCAGAATCGCCTTCACATCACACATTCAGCGTTGCACTTGAACTTTTTTGTTTGTCAATTATGCGCAATGCGCACATCGACAGCTTTTGTGAAAGTGGCAATACCTGGCTCCCAAAACCCAAAGAATGTAATCAGGATGCGATGCGGTGCCTGGACCCTTTTTAACTTTTTAACCTTTTTTTTAGACTGCCTGTGACATACCAGGCCTCCGCCGGTTGATGTTTGCAATTCTGAAGTCCCCGAAGCCAAAATCAAAATAAAGCTGGCCCAGGCACCCCGAGCTGAGCCGGATGGGGGGCGCCCCGGCACGAGGGCAGGTGCGGGGCGTGCCCTAGGCCTAGTAGCACTGGCTCTTGCCCAGGTCGAACCCCTTCGAGAAGCCGGCCTCGTACCCCTGCTGGAAGTAGGATGGTGGGTGCAGGGTGGCAGGCGGGTGGCCAGAGTAGCCCCAGGGTTTGATATAAGGGAGGTGAGGGGGGGGGGTGAGTCGGACTCCCCCCCCAGTGCTGGAGGGGGAGGGGTGGGGGATACCCCCTCCTGTACAGTGGTGCGGTCCGGGTGACCAAATTCGGCCCGGCGCAAAGTGCAAAGTGCCAGGCCAAAAAAAACATCGCCCCAAAACATTGGCCAAAGGTGCCATTTTGGGCAAAAATTGGCAAGGATGCCAAAACTTTCCGGCGAAAAACGCTGGAAGAAAAAAATTAACCTCTTGTGGGGTCCTGGGAATCCCCCTGGGCAGGTGTGGGGGGTTCGGACCATGCGATTTTTTACCGACCCCCGGGGGAGGGGGGGTCACTCCACTTCTTTTCGGAAAACCAGCCAGTCACTACCCCCGTGGGGGGGGGGGTCGGCCACTTAGAAAAACAGCCACTTTCCAGTCTCTTTAGGCCATTTTAGGCCAAAAAAAACTTTTCGGCGCCTTTGGCGCCGGGGTCACTCAAACCACTTTTGCCCACTCCTGGCCGACCCCCCCGGGGGGGGGGGGGGTCGGCCAGTGCTTAAGCAATTGACTGGTTCGGACCCCCTCACCCAGTCCAGGAGGGGGGGCCACCCCCCCCCTCCTCTAATCCGTACACCATCCTTATACCGAATCGTGGGTGGCCCTCCAAAACCACGCGTCGCAAAACACAACTTCCGTCGCAATGCGGAATGAAAGGCAAAGCCAAATAAACCGGAATGAAACGTTACAGGGGGGAAAGACAGTCATGACTTCGGGATAAAACAGAAGAAGAGGTCGAGGCTATTATGGATCGAACATTGCTGGGGTCGGGTAGGGGGGAGGATTGGGGAGGGTGGTCCTGTTAATTGCTGAGTTGGGGCAGATGAATTGTACCCTCCCCCTCCTATGTCCAACGACCGGTAACCTCTGTCCTCTGACCGGGGGGGCGGTTGTTGGACATAAGGTAGTGACCAAAAAGGTGTCCTCTGACCGGGGGGGGGGGTCGTTGGACACGGTCGGAAAAAAAGTTTGCCAAACCCCCCACAAACAGGTCAAAATTTTCCTTCCGGCGCTTCGCGCCCCCATTTCCAGCCCTGTCAACAATATTTACTCAAATAGCAACCAAAATTGACATCCTTGGACGATGGGCTGCGGGGTAGAGGACAGGGTAGAGGGCGGAAGAAGTTCAGGGCTGGCAAACCCGGTGTTCACACACCTGCAAAAAAAACATCAAACCTCCGAAAAGGTGTCCTCTGACCGGGGGGGGGGGGTGGTCGTTGGACATAGGGGGGTCGTTGGACATAGGGGGGGGGAAGACAAAATAAATGCAAATTGGTTGGAAATTCACAAACCAAACGTTTGAGGTCTCATCCAAAACCTTTTTCCCATTTTCTCAACAACCAGGGACAAGCCATGGAACGCAGCTGCACGCAGAGACCCCGAGAAGCCACCCCTCCTCCACATGCGCCCTGCCCGTGCTCATGCCCATACCACCAAACCCCATCACGTTGGTCTCCAGGCATGAGCGCTTGCCGGCGGCGTAGCCCTCGCGATAGCCTGGCGGTAGCCCCGGGTCGGCCCCGTCCCGCTGCGGGGGAGCCCCCCCAAAGGGCTGCAGGTCCTCGGCTGAAAGATGGCATGGTGTGAACCAGGAGGGGGGGGATATGTAACAAGGCTCCATGTGCAATGCAAAAAAATTGCAAAACATGTGCAAAAAAATGCAAAAAAATTGAATAAATGCCTTTAGGAGCTCCCCAGGGATTCAACTGGAAAGGACTTTCAAAAAAACACACACACTTGCGTCAAAAATGCAACATAAAAGGGAAATGTGACGCAAACTTGTGAAATGATATGGTTGATTCAGCTGGTTGTATCAACTTATATTTCATTATGCAACTACTGCTTGTGTGAAATTTGGTCCTCCAGTTGTCTGCCAATGAAGCAATTTGCCTATGCAAATGCCTGAATGAATTGGGAAAAAATATGCAAAACAAAATTTATACTACCTCCTCCCCCCCTTGTCTAAGCACCGGAAAAGAAGGGTAAGAACGGGGGGGGGGGTGCTTATTTTGCCAAATATGGGTAAGAACCAGGAGGGTGGTGCTTAGACAACGGAGAAAAATTTGACTGCAAAAAAAAATCCGGCGCTTCGTGCCGGAAAAATTCCCCTTATTTTGGAGGTCCACTGTTGAACATACATACGTTTGAATGCAGAAATCAACATACCTCACCAAATCAGGTCTCAGAAGTTGCAGAAATTTCGAAATTTTTTGAGAAATTTCCAGGAACACCCCAAAATGTAAACTGCCGTAAGTGAGTAAGTGAGGTCCTGCCATTGGGTTTCGTTGATGAGGTGCATGGTTCAGGCAAATACATCACTTTTGGAAAAAATGGCCGGCAAGCCAACAATCCACGCAATAGTTGGACTTAGACGGCCGCCAGGCGGGCAGATGAGACCACTTTTTCTTGGAAACTCCGCCCGACCCCAACCTCTGTGTCGGGGGAGGACTCACCACCCAACCGTCCCCCCCAAAGTTGGCCGACACCCCCTCAGACTGTTTCAGGCCAAGCCGGTGCACAAGAATGAATTTGGGTACACCCCGGCCGGGGGGGGGGGGGCTCCACCGGCCCAAATACCAAATACCCACCCAGTCACCCACCCACACCTCCGGGGGGGGGGTTACGTACTGATATGAAATATTGTTTTGACCAAACAGAAGCACGGCATCCCGTTGGTTTTTCCCATCATTCTCCGCGTGTGCCCTTTTTGGGTCCATAATGCATTTGGACCGGCCAATCAAATCGGGAAATGGCGGGGTGGGGGGGGGACACCGGCCTGAATGGTTTCCATCGGTCCCTTCGGGCGGCTTTAGCTGTCCCCAGCACCAGGACGACCCACTCACTTTCGTATCCCCACCCCCAGCTGTTCGTCTCGACAAAGCGCTCGAAGTCGGCCACGGTGTAGACCTCGTCGGACCGGGCGGGACCACGGCCAGCACACGAGGAGCGCCAGCGCCAGCAGCGGCAGCACAAGGCGAGGCATGTGGCGGTGCGGCGGGTGCTGTGGGGGGGGGGGGGGACGGTTGCCGGGGCGTCTGATGCTTTGGGGCAGGAATGTGTGGCTGTCGGCTTGGGAGCGTGCTGGAGGGGGAGGACAGTGCTGTGTGCCTGGGGGTTCCAGGCGGCAGCAGCTGTCTGGCAAAGCCTGGTGGGGGAGGTCAGCCGGGTGTGGGTGGGGGGGTGGGTGGGGGTGGGGTCGATCCCCGGACCCACCACAGCCGAAGGAATGCCTCGACTTAAAATCAGCTCCTCCGGAAATGCAGGGGTGGGGGGGGGGGGGGCACCACCACTAGGGGGAGGGGGACGCAACATGGACCCTCAAAACTCGCGCCGCAAAAAAAAACGCAAATAAACACAAATTGCATGGAAACTCCTTTAGGAGCCCCCGGGATGCACAGTTTTCCACTTAGAAACAGTCTTCAGCTCCTCTGAAAGAGAGGCGTTTGGGCCAAAAATGCAAAAAAATGACAAAATTTCTGATCTCGGGCGAAAATCAAAGAGAAAATGAGTAAATTTTATAATCAAAAATATTTCCAGCAAAAATAAAAAAAATTACCGGGAAAGAAGTCAAAAAAAATGTAAATTTCGTAAAAATCGAACAACAAAAAGGGCTGCAACCAGGATGGGGGTGGGGGGATTGACCTCTCACCCACCACGGCAGGCACCTATAGTTAAGCCCAAAAATTTCCTCATTTTAGGCCATTTTAGGCCATTTTAGGCCATTTAAGGCCATTTTAGGCCATTTTAAGGTATAGGTGGGGTTTCTGAAAATCATATTTTTTTTCGTTATTTTTGTCCTGAAAACTGTCTCATAACGTGTCCAAACCTTCTCGTATTCAGTTATAACAAATTTACATCCAAAAAAGAATGCAACATTCATGGAACACTGGAACAAAACCATGAGAAACTCAACAAATTTTAATTCATTCCCATAGAGGAGTTCTGAACAGCAACAATTTATGCAGCGAAAATTTTTCAGAAAAAAAGGTTGAACAAATATT
>CAAHFI010074219.1:0-15487 GCA_900893395.1 Euglena gracilis
AATAGGTTTAACGGTCGAACGACCAAAGGTAAGCTCAGCAAAGGTTGCGTACGCACGGGCGAGGTGTCTCAGTGGCACAAGTGGCTACGGCTGCATCACAAAGCTTCTGAGCCACTGTGTACAGCCCGGCCGTAGCCAGATTGTAGGCCGTAGCCCATTGTATCTGGTACACAGTGCCATGGCAGAATGGCTGCCTGGTACACAATTACCCACCAGTCGACGCAAGCATTCTCCGGAAGCAATGGGTCGAGTCCCTTCTTGTGCGGGATCCTGCCCATTGGGTGTGAGGTTCCCGGCGTCATCCACTGTCGTGGCCGGTTTGACCTTTCGCAGCGCCGTGAGGCATGCCGTGTGAGGATTTCAGCCACACCGGCAGGCCATCCCGTGTTGATGCAGCAGAAGACGAAGGTTGTGAAGCCCTCAAGCAGTGTCTCGGCCTGTCCCCCAGCTTCCCTGCTAAGCATGTCCTTAATGTGGTCCGGCTTTAGGCCTGATGGCCCTGCTGCCGATTCTTTTCCGAAACTGAACACTGCTTTGCGGACCATGGAAAGCCTGTCCCTCCTCTCGTTTTCGTCTGCAGGTGGCGGAAACAGAACCCGTTTATCCGTGGGGCCCCGGCCAGGTGGTTCCTCCGCCGGGTGAAGATCGTTCAACCGTTGGCGCACAACGTGGTGTTTGTCATCTTGCACCCCGTCCGAAGTCAGGACCTGGCATGCCTTGCCAACGGCACCCTTGCTCACCAGACGTTCAAGGCGGCGTACGAATGCTTCTTCTTGCACTTCTTGCTCACGTCGAACTTGGCCCCTGGTGCGAACAGGTTAACCCATTTGGGGTAAGCGGGCAGAGTCCTTCCAACTGTCTGCCACCGTTCGTTTTAGATAAGCTTCCGCTCTGCCGCGGATGACCCTTCCCAACCGGGCCCAATGGCCGCGTCCACCCTTTCCCAAAGGTGCCAACACAGCCTTGGGGAAAGCCCACATGCCATGTAATGTTTCCCAGGTGGGCCTCTTGTTGAACGCCGGGAGAAGGCAGGAGTACACGTCACGGACCGCGGGAAGGGCTCCCTTTGGTATTGTGGAAACGGTGCCCCTGGGATTCGAGGATATTTTCATCCACGACGGGGAGAGATCCGGGCACGGGGATTGCAGGGCAGTGCCAGTTTTCATGCCGGGGAGAAATTGAACCCCCATTTCAACGTCATCTACTCCATCCAGCGCACTGGGTCCTCTTGTGGGCCCTGGGTTATTTGTTGCGGGGAGGGTGGCCTCCAGCGGTGGCCGGCTGATGAGCCGTTGCAGAAGGTCTTGAATCTCCCTGGCATCGTGTGAGGAAGGACATACTTGCGGCGTGGGCTGCAACGGAGGCATGGTTGTCGCCATGAGGAAGCCAATTGTACCCTCTGCGTTTTGTTCAAAGTCAAACTGCATTGGCACCAAGGCTTTGTTCGCTTCTTGGAAGGTTGGTGGACCCGGGCCTGGGTTTGATTCGACATCCACTGATGTCAGCAGGCTGTCACCTCTGCCGGTCCGAGGGTGAGCGGAGGCATGGAGCGTGCGGGGAAGGCCGTTCCGCTTTCCAAAAGGTCCACGGCCTTGACAGATGCCTGTTCTGCCGGCTCCACCGCGTCCATCCGAGAAGATAATTGAACTCAGCGACCTCAAAAACCACCTGCCTGGCCGCTTTAGGTTCCTTGGAAAATCCACCAATGCCCATTCTCCGCAGAGGGCGAGGAGCTTGAGGCTTTGCTCTCCACCAGGACGGTCTTGACGAATGCCGGCTCAAGCGGCTCCACCACGTCGGTGTGAGCAAAAACCCCCCTGAGGGGCCTCTGAATGGGCTGTGCCGGGTCATTTTTGCGAAGAAATTGTAATGGCCGGCGCCCGGCGGCAGTGGTTCCCGTACTCCACGGGAGGGGAAAATTCGGCACGGCTCTTTCCGGCCTCCCGCCGCATTTCGGAGGGAGGAGGACCGCTTTTTCGGGTCCTCCACTCTCGAAAACCCCCCTTGTGGGCACCTGAGCGGGCTCCGCCGGGTCGTCATTATGAAGAAACTGTGGTGGCCTCTGCCGGGGGGCAGTGGTTCCTGTGTGCCACGGGACCTGAAGATTCGGCCTGGCCGGTTCCGGCCTCCCGCTACATTTTGGCGTGCCGGGGACCGCTTTTTCAGGTCCGTCGCCCTCGAAAACCCCCACGTGGGGCATCTCAGTGGCCTGCTCCGGGTCATCATGGGGAAGAAATTGTCATGGCCGCCGCCAGGGGGGAGTCCTTGCCATCCGCCATGGAACTGGGAAGTTCGGCCCTGCTGTTTTCGGCCTCCTCCTGCCACGCTCCCACGCGTTGGGTGCGATTTTTCCGGCCCAACCGCCCCCAAGAACGCTCCTGTGGGTCGTTTGAGATGCCACCGTGGTCTACTCGACATTTGACTGGCACCACCAGAAGGCTGTTTTTGGACTCCAACGGAATACTCGACAACAAGGGTCAAAAACTCCAAAGAGCATTTTGAGTGCAACAGCAATTTTTACATTCTTTTCGCAAGTAGGTATGGCGGACTTCTGAACATAATGGCGGGCCCATCTCCCAGCACCCTTCCGACCGGGGGGGAATGACATGGCACTAATCGGGGCATAGTCGTGGGAGTCTTTGGGGCAAAAAGTCCACATGTTATGTTTTGTTCCATTCTCAGGCCTTCGGTGATGATGATGATGTCGATGGCTGATCCGGGGCTGACCTCACGGGCTGCTGCTCCAGGGATGATCTCCTGGGCTTGTTGGGGGTTGGGGAGCTCACCCTTTTGGTTAGCATGCTGGGGGTTGCAAGGCTTCTTCTCTTGCCCCCGGGGCCATCGAACGCTGCGCGGCCGTGTCTCCCGCTGCTCTGGAGCAGTGGGGCTTGGCATCCCGCAGGAATCAAGCTGGTTTGTCAAGCAGAGAACTGGTCACGATCAACTGTTGCAAAGGAGTGGAAGTAGTCGACGACTTCAGTAAGCAATGTCTTGGAACGTCAGATACCCGAGGTAAATAATACTGCTTGACCCCTACACCGGGGCTTTCAAGACATGTTATGCGGAAGACGAAAAAAATAGACACTCAGAAAGTGTTCGGTAGGACTCGGAATATTGTTCGGTAGAACATAATTCCAGGGCGCAAATTTAGCGGTTTTAATCAGATACCGACGGGGGGTCCTTGTTTTAGCGCTTTAAAACGGTTTAAGAACGGCGAATTTAAAGTGTACGGAAATACTTCACGTGCGGAATAAAAGCCCCCCCTGTACGTGCCTTGGCGCCTGTCGCCGCCGGACGCCCCGGACGCCTACCCTTCCACCCACATGATTGCCGGTGACGCCGCCCTTGTTCAAGGTAGCTTCCAGGTAGGACTCTCCCTCCCACTTGCCCAACACCATTTGCTACGCTGCCCCCCAGAGATCGACACACAGCAGCAAGCTGAACTGTTCGCCTTAGACTCCTTCAGTCGTCTTGCTGTCCGCCTTGGTTGGCCCTTACCTCAGCTTTGTTGGTGACAATTGGGGAGCCCTATGTGCCTTACGCACCCTCCGCGCCCCTCTATATTGTCCTCAGCATGTCCGGACAAACCGACGCATCTTCAACCGCCTCCTATGGTCGCGCTTATCCGTCCGCATGTTCTGGATCCCCTCGGCTTACCAACCAGGGGATCCCGTATGCAGCATCCACTTCCACTGTTGTGCAGCCCTCCTGCAGAAGGCCATCCTGAGTGCCCAGCTCCGGCTCACAGCTTCCTTCCACAACACCTTACCCTCACCTCCCCTTCACGTCGGCACCACTTGCATCGGCGCCCATAAACGCTAGGCGCGTCGGCGCGGCACCGCACAGCGGGTCACGTTTGCAGACATGATGGTTCTGTCTTGCGGCGTGCTTGTGCTTGCGTGCAAGGAAGACTAAAGTTGCGGATCACGAAATGCAGAGGATCGAAAGATCCGCGTAACCCGCGTGATGCTTAATTCACCCTCCAACCTCTCAGGTACTTCACACTTGAAAGGCAGCCCTCCCATACGCCCACAACTCCAGCCTACCCTCCCACCAGCCCGCCACACCTGATGTAAATCGGTGTTTGTACAGTACAGCATAACTGGTCGTCGGGGTCACGTGTGCAGACCTGATGGTTCTGTCTTGCGACTTGCTTGTGCTTGCGTGCAAGGAAGACTAAGTGCTGATCGGGCCGGCAACACAAGGGATTTTTGATATTTTTGGGCCCTGGGACAGCTGCGCAATAAAGGGGATTCACTCCCAAAACGGTTCGGCAACACAAGGGGTTTTGTTATAATCGGGCCATGGAACAGTTAAGCAACAAAAGCAATTCACATCCAAAACGGTTCGGCAACAAAAGGAGTTTTGTTATTTTGGGGCCCTGGGATAGTTGAGCAACAAAAAGAATTGGCTTCCAAACGGTTCGGCAACACAAGCGTTTTTGTTAACCGTTTTGGAAGCGAATCCTTGTTGTTGTTCAACTGTCCCATGTCGACTGTCGGGGCCGTCCGACAGTCAAAAATGGTAAGACGGAAGCTTTTGAAAACAAAGAAAGTTAAATTCCGCACAGAACGCGCATTGAATAGGAAAAGCCTAATTTGAGGTTCTAATTTAACACAATTTGCTTCCGCAGACCTTTGTGCGTTTTTTTCCATTTGGCTTACAATCAAAGATTGAATTGGAGAATTGAGTTCAAGACAAGGTGCATTGTTTGGAAGAATTGTCAATTTCAGGTCCCTTTTCCCACTTTCACGGTGTGTGCTTGTTTCTGTTGCCTTTTACCAACATCCATTGCACCAAAACACCCACCCTGACCATTTCCAGTGTTTTTACATACTTGAAGAAAGGGTGGGGGATGTGGCTTCGTGGGGACTGAAATTTGGGACTACATTTTTAATTGAAGGGAATTTTGACTTTGTGCAATTTTTCAGGGAAAAAGGAAAATTCGATCCTATTCACACCCCTCTGGTCCGCGGGTACACCAATGGGCGAAACGGGGGGTGGCCTGGGCCCTCCACCACCCGGAAAAACACCGGCCCCGGGCCAGGGAACGGTAGCCCCAGGGGTGGCTGTCAGGGACGAGGCAGCCTGCCGGGGGGCTGGGGTCTCAGGTACGACGCTCGCAGGGGGGGCGCCGGGTGTGAACATGGTACGAAGAGGTTGCTTCACTGACTCTGTCAGTGAAGAAATTTTGGATTCGTTTAGTGACAAACCAGAACCCCTGAACATGGTTAGCAGAGGTGGATTCACTGACTTTGTCAGTGAAAAATTTTGAAAATCCCTGAAGACTACAAGCAGAAATTTTTTTGCCAGCCCTGTCGACAAAACAATTTTCGGCCCAGAAAAAACAGACGAATTTGTTGGCACAGCCAGCAGAAATCTTGCTGAAAAGTTTGACATGGTCACAGATTTTTCAGAGTCCAAAAAGTTTGCTGAATCTGTGATTGTGGAATCACAGAATTTTTCAGGTCAGCCAACAGGTTTTTCAGAGAGCAGCCACCGAAATCAAAATGTAAGAACTGCAGGATGTGTGGAGTCTGAGGGGTTGTTCCAATCAGGTGGTTGGCTGGGTGAATGGAATCATTCAGGTTTTTCTGCAGGGAATGCGAATCAATCTTCAATCTCAAATAATTAAATTTCCAGCTCCCTGCCATTCACAATCACAGGTTTTACACAATCACAGGTTTCCTTAAGTGATAATTCAGGGTTTTCGTCTGAAAAGTCAGGGGATAGCCCTGTAAACTGTTTCCCTGTGAGGATGATAACTGCACAGGGCGAAAATCAGCCAGAAGGGGAAAATCAGCTGGTTCAGTGGGCAGAATCCCCCCCGTCGTATCAACGTGACTGTGAAACGGAGGAGGAAGGTGTACGAAACCCAGGCCGGTTGAGAGAAATGGAAGAATGTTTGATTGCAGCAGGCTGGGTACCACCCAGAAATCAAATTGTTGAACAAAATCTGCAAGAAGTTTCTGCTAATTTCGGGTTTCTGATGCAAACCCCCCAGCTACACAGCCAGTTTGGAAATCAGTGTCCAGATTTTGGGACACAAATTCCACAGATCGAGGGGGGTGAACCTGTACTTTTGTTGGAGGACAGATTTTCAGTGGACCGTATATTAACAGCCAACGAGGGGATGCTAATTTTGACACAGCCAGACCCTGAAAATTTATTGTCAGCAGTTTTAACAGCTGAATCTTCTAATCTGGCAATAGGGGGGCCAGCCGGGCTGTTAAATCAAGCAAGGTCTAACATGGAAATGAGGGGGGATGAGGAAATGGAACCGGAATTACCTGTTTTTCTGCCCCCTGTTTTTGAACCACAGCCCCCCGAATCAAATTGTCAGATGATGGGGGGGGTGATGATTTTGACTCAATGGGACGAATGGGCATATGGAGTGGGTTGTTATTTACAGGAATTGAGCCGAAGCATAACTAACTGGGAGAGCTTAATTCCCCCCCAGGTCGTAATTGAGGGGGGAAAATTTTGCGAAGAATTTGGCTGAAAAAAATGCCCGAGCACAGGCAGAACTTTTGCAATTCATCCATGAAAAATTGGAAACACGAACTGCTGAAATGTGCAGCCAGTTTGAGCACGAAAAGCAAAAAAGTCGGGAACAAATTCAGCAGTCAGTCAGCCAATTTATTTTACGATGTCAGGAAGGGGGGAGTGCCGTGGAAACCATTGCAAACTGCCACAAACACATTTTGGGGATTGAAGTTCAAAGGCAGATTGAAGGGAATTTTCATGATTTTGAGAAGAAATTATGGGATTTTCTGGGTGGTGAGCTGGCACAACTTGAGAGCCGTGGAAAACATGTCCAGAACAAATTGTTTGCACCAGGTGGGTTGGTGGAACAAGTTGGAATTTGTTCGCATTCTGTTGAGGAAATTAAGTCAGATTTTCAGAAGGAAATTTTGGCAGTTCGTCAAGGAAATCGTTAGCTATGCTCTGGGGTGGACAGAAAATTTGCTGAAATCGCTGCTGGGCTGAAAATGGTTGGGGAGGAATCAAAATCAAGTTTAGGAACCTTAACCGAGGAAATTCAGCAGCGATTTGAAGCAACTAGAAACGAGAGCAAAGCTCTGGGTGGCAGGGTTGCAGCAGTTGAGAAATTTCTGGGAAACCAGGAGGTGCCTTGGGATAAGGTGGTTGAAATTCTGGGAAAATAAGGAGCAACAATTCAACTGGACGTTCGGAGGGAAATGGCAGCCCAGGGCAGAAGAATGATGGAAATTATGATGGTGCAAATGATGGATGAAAAGCTGAAGCAAACCAAAAAGGAAGAACATTTTTGAAAAAATACGAACTGACATTGAAAATCCAGTGAAACAGCCGTTTTTCACAATTTTGGAGAACGTGCAGACAGATTTTCAGCGTGAAAAGAGTCAACGGGAGGGTTAGAACTGTGTCAGATTTTACAGACACGTTTGGATTCCATGGAGGGGAGGGTTCAGGAAATTCCAGCCGAAAAAACACAGCAAATTGACCCCAAGGCACCTGAAGTGGCCCAGCCCAAGACAGTAAATCAGCCGAATTCTGGAATTTTTGGCATTAAGGGGGTGTCACCGGCTCAATCATCTGGGATTTTTGGGTTAAAGGGGCAATTTTCGGAGGATTGGCAAGAATTTTAACGGAAACTGAATTCTGCAGGGAGGAGGATGTGAATAAAGAGTTGAAAGTAGCCCTGTTGGAGGATTGCCTTGACGAAACGAGCAAAACAATTCTGAAGCTCCATGTCAAAGAAGGGGGAATCAATTTTATCGCTGGGTGGGGTCACCTGGAGATGACATTTTCGAAGAATCAGGAATCTGGAGCAACGAAAAAGTGGCAACAGGTGAACCTTTTTAATCAGGGCAAGGTAACCCTTGAACACTGACTTGAATTTCAGGCAATTTCAAGATGTCCAGGTGCAAGGTTAAGGATGCCGGGGAGGTGGAGGCAAAACGAATTTTACTGCAGAAACTTCCCCCATTTATCCTAAAATGAATTTCAGATGAGGAGGAGAGGAGAATGAATAATCCGCCAACTTTACGACTAAAGGTTCCTGGGAAAGGAATTAAGAAATGGTTTCGGAAAACTTGGGGAGAATACTTGGGAAAAGACCCACAAAAGTGTCGGAAATTCACGAGGGGGAATTTGAAATCATTTTCCCTGACATTTCTGCCTATGATAAAGTCAAAAGTTTTCACGGCAAAGAATTTGACGATTCAAACGCTTTGTTTCAGGTTCAGGAAATTGAACCGGTTTTGACCAAACGAAGACATTTTCAACCTCGTGAAAACAAAATCGGCACTCAGAAACAAACATGATACCTTGTAAAGTTGTGTTTCATCTCCAGGCTATCAAGGGTTCAGGCGTTCAAGGTCCGTGGGTACTGAAAACCCAGGGGGAAGGCAATCAGGGAGTCGGAAGAGTTCACCTGGGTCAACCCCTGGTAGGGCAACGACACCTCACCCAACCAGAAGCAAATCACAGATCAAAGAAACAGCAAAATCTGATCAATATGTTGCGGTTTCATCTTCAAATGTGCAACCATCTAGCAATTCTTCAGGGCTTATAACGGTGGAGAACCCACCCAATTTGCAAAGACCGGTGGTGAGGGGGCACAATGGATCCCACCCCCCTCACAACCGACAATGCCATATGTTGTTAGACAAGCCCCGTGGAACAGAAACAATTTTCAACCGTATGGCAAGGGCAGCCAGTGGAAAAGAGGGGAACAATTCCCTGGGATATGGGGCAAATAACTCCCAACGGTACGGGGGTGGTCAACAGGGGTACAAGGGTAAGGATGGTAAGAGAAGGTGGAGGGGCAAAGGATTTGACCAGAATTTGAGTGCCAAATGGGGGAAGGGAAATAACAATAACCCAACGCCAGCGGTGGCCCACCCTATTCGTCATTAGGGACGCCGAGGTCATGTTTTTGAGTGGTTTACATCCTCGGGCATCGAAAACACCCAAAGTATTTTGCATAACCCAACCACATTTTCACATGGAGAATATTACCGTGGTGGAGAATGCGTGTCTTTGTCTTCCAGTCCCTTCACCTCAGGTTCGAAATCAGGCAATGAAGAGTGTGCAATATCGAAGACGAGCAACGGTGTCAATTCAATGATTTCAATGAGTTCATCCTCGACAGCCAACCCGAAAAGACAAGTGGCCTTGAGCCCTGAGGCTTTGAGTTGCCAATGGCAGCCCGTGTCAAGGAAGGGCAAACCGTGGAGTAGGTGTGCAAGCCAGGAGAGTGCACGGCCCAGGCTCAACAATTATTATGGTTGTTTGAGTGAAAGAGCATCCATCAAGGGTGCGGGAAGTTGGAAAGTTCCCAAGGCGTTGGATTTGTTTTCGAGAAAAAGGTCTGTTGGGAGGTGTTTGGCGGAAAACGGGTACCAGGTGGTATCCTTGGATGTGAACCCAAAGTTTCATCCAACCCACGTTACGGATTTTCTGGAGTGGGATTATCGAAAATACCCCCGTGAATATTTTCAAGTCTTAACGGCAAGTGTACCTTGCACGGAGTATAGCCGTGCTAAGACGGTGGGAGAAGGAAATTTGGAATTGGCAGACCAACTTGTGACAAGAACTTTGCAAATTGTGGAGTATTTTCAGCCTAAATCGTGGTGGATTGAAAATCCCCGAACATGACTTTTTCCAAAAAGGCATTGTGTGCAAAATTTTAATTTCATTGAAGTGGATTATTGTCAATTTTCAGCCTGGGGATATCGAACACCCACTCGTATTTGAGGGAGGCAAACTTTGTTGATTTTGAAGAACTTTGTGATGGGAAAACCAGCCCCCATTTGATTGCTGAGGAGGGAGGGTTGGTTCACAAAGAACAATTGGGAGGAAACGGAATGAGGGTGAGCACTCAACAAAAATGGAGGGTACCTGAGAAGTTGGTCGAGTATCTTCTTTCGGCCCTTGATTTTAAGGAGGAGAAATTTCCTTTCAAACGTGAGGACTAAGCCGTTCGAAATTCATTTGTGCAAATGATTGAGGAGAATTTTCAAAGGAGGTGGATTGTTTTGCTTCTACCAAGAATTCTCCGTGTGTGTCATATTTGACCGAGAAGGAAAATGCTTTGGCGGTGTCATGGGGAGGGGGGGCAGGATTTGGTTGAACCCTCCCTGTAATTGTGCCCAAAGGTGGCAAAGAAATTGCAAAAGGACCCTTGTGATGCCATTTGCATTTTACCCGATTGGAACAGAGGTTGGGTGAGAGAACTTGTTTGGAAGGCAACAAAAAAGTTGTATTTTCCACCCGGAACCAAGCTTTTCGAGGTCGATGGGAAACCAATGGGGGGTGTGAGGTGGGGAGTTTGGGCCTTATTGCTAGAGGGTGATAAGCCCCCCACCAACACTAGCCACCCCAAGAAACCCAGGGTGGTACGGTTGAAGTTACGAATTATTAAAAAGAGGTACCCACCCAACGGGATTGAGAAATTTTCCAAGGACCGACAACTGTTGATTCGAACAAGGGTTGTTTTGGGGAACGGGGAGGAACAAAATATGGATATTTTGGTGGACACCGGTGCCGGAGCTAACCTCACAAGGCAAGGTTTAGTGAGTGATCACCTAATGTATTCGGCCGAACACCCCTTGAGGTTTGAAACCGCTGATTGATGGTCAAGCCTTGAGTGCTGGGGGGAGGTGCACTAAGGTGATTTTGAAATTGCAAGGGGAGGTGAGTGAGAACACCCCACCCACATATTTTGAGTATGATGTAAAATTTTATGAAACTGACATCAAAGTGGACGCAACTGTGTCATACCCATGGCTCGTGCAAACAAAAGTTGGAATTTTTCCACATCACCGTGCTTTGGTAGTGGAGGAACCCGGGTTGACATTTTTGTTCGGTGTGAGAGATCGTAGGAGAAAACGACAGGGAAAAGTCCTTAACACACTACCACAAAGGGGGTGTGTGACAAATTTGGAAAAGTGTGGTTTCCAACTTCCTATGGAGGGTTTTGATCAAAGGGGACAAGCCTTGGACGAACACTCGCTCAAAATTCTGGACAAGAATTTGGAGATTGTAAATGAAAACCCCTTACCAATTGGCAAAATGATTATTGCAAGGGAGGGGGAAAGAAATAATGAACCGGAATCCAAAGAGGAAGAGAGAATAAGGGAGCTAAGAGAGGAGATTTTTGGAAGGTATGGTGGAACCGTACTTCGGTCTAAGGTACAACCCGACCCACCCGTAAGAGGCCCATATGGTTATGCATTCATACCTTTGCAAGAAGGTGCGCGGCCCACCCGACAAAAACCATTTTTCATGCACGGGGAACGAAAAGTAGCTTTGGAAAAAATAACTCAAGATTGGATCGACATGAAATTCATCGAGCCAGCCAGAACAAAAAACTCAGAATGGCTCTCACAAACATTCCACGTGCCAAAAAAGTAAGCCAATTTTCCTTGGAGGGGGGTTGTTGACATGAGGGGACCCAGCAGCCAATCCCGTAGATGCAACTACCCTCTTCCGAAAATCGAAGACATCCTGGTGAAGCATGGCACAAACCAAGTGTTCTCCATTTTGGATTTAAAACAAGCCTTTCACCAACAGCCGCTTCACCCGGAAAGTAGGCCTATAACTTGCTCCTTCACACCAAAGGGTCTTTACCAAGGGAGGGTAAATGTAATGGGGTTAACCAGTGCGTCACAACAATTTCAACAAATGATGGATGACCGTTTAGCACCCGTAAGGGATATTGCGACCCCATACATTGATGACATTTTGGTAGGGACCACCGTCGGGGAGGGGGAGGATCTCGTCGAGGCACACAAAAGGGATTTGTGTAGGGTGTTGGATTTGCTCGCCGAGGAAGTTTTTGTAGTGGACCCCAAAAAAGCAGAATTATTCATCAAAGAAGTGGAATTCTGTGGCCAGATTTTGGGGCATGGCATGCGTCGGCCGGCCCCCGGCAAATTACGTGCCATTGAAAAATGGGAGCTTCCTACAACCATAACGGCCTTAACGACTTTACTCGGCTTCACAAATTATTACAACACCTACATAAACGTGTATGCTCAAGTTGCGGCACCTTTGCAAGATAAGTTAAAGGTGTCTAGGGAGGAAGGCAAGAAAGGGAGCACAAAATGGGTTGAATTCGGGGAGGTTGAACACAAAGCATTTGAGGAGTTAAAGAAACGGTTGTGTTCCGGTTTGATTCTTCAAAGAGTGGACCGTGATAAACCCTTTGCTTTGAGAGTAGATGCAAGTGGGTATGCCGTAGGAGCAACTTTGGAACAACTTAAAGAAGGAAACCGTACGCCCACACCCCAAGACATTTTGGACAAAAAAACGGTGCCTGTTGCTTTTATGTCCCGAATACTCACCGAGGTGCAAAGAAAATGAACCCCCCGGGAATTGGAGACACATGCCATAATTTGTGCACTGCAAAAATGGGAAAGTAGGATTGGTGTCCAACCCCTTTTGGTGTTGACCGATCACCAAAGTTTGGGAGCATGGGCAAAAGAAGTGCTCGACACCCCAAGTGGACCGGTGGGGGGGAGGGCACGATGGCACCAAATTTTCACAAAATACGGATTGACAGTGGGGTACATTCCGGGAAAGGAAAGCAGCATTGCCGACATTTTAAGTCCGTGGGCGTACCCCACTTCGCAAGCCCTCAGGGACATTAGTAAAGATGGTTCGGCCGAGGATAAAAGGGAAATGCAAGAGATAAAAAGGGAGGAGAGGGAAAATGAGAAAAATTGCATGTTGGTCAAAGTCAAAATAAGCCTAACGCTCGTAACGTGTGGATAAAGGGGGTGGTAACCCGCAGTGGAAAAGAGGTGGCACCGAATTTTGTGGATGATGCATCAGGGAGGGGAACCGAGTGTGTAGAAAGTCCGGGAGGAATAAAAACCACCGAAGACGCTCACTCACAAGGGCCTAGAGATTCTAGTTCGAAAAGAGGTAAGAGGAGAGTTACCTTTTGGGATGGAGTGGACCCTGCAGGAAGTTTGGTGACCAAAACTTCCGACTAGTGAGTTACCGAAGGGTGGAACGGGAGAAGGTGCGGCCGCGCCAACTCCAAGTGCAACCCCTAAGCTAACAAAGTCAGTTTGGGAGTGAGATTGGGTGGTTGCGTATACCGAATGTCCAACTTGGAGGGAAATTTGGCAAGCAACGCAAGAAAGTGGTGAGTGGCCAAAGGGGGTGAAAGTACACAAAAACCAAATTTTTTGGGAAGAGAACTTGTGCATTCCACTGGGTTTTCAAGAAATGATCATCGTTGAAAACCACAAATTCCGTGGACATGTAGGTCCTGAAAAGGTGTGGAGACACGTCAATTTGAGGTATGCATGGGCTGATGAAAAGAAGGCAAAGGTTTTCACCGAAAGTTGTAGCAAAAATTGCACAACGTGTCAAGCAAGCTCGCGGTGGGAGACATTGAAAGGACCCATTGATTCAACACCCATACCACCCGCACCCATTGTATGTGTGGCAATTGACCTTTTCAAAATGCCGAAGGTGTTGTACGAGGGGGGGAGTACAACACAATGGCTGTTTGTGTGGACCGACATTCCGGTTGGATTGTAGCCATACCATGTTTTGATAAGGGATTAACGGGTCCAAAGTTGGCCAAGGAAATGCTTAAGTCCCAATGGAAACCTTTTGGAGTACCCTCAATAATTTCAAGTGACCAAGGGATCCATTTTGTCAACACATGGTGGCAAACCATGTGTTCACTCATGGGGATTATACAAGCATTTTCCCAAGCTTACCACCACCAAGCGAATGGGAGGGTGGAAAGAGCCGGTCAACGAAACATGGAAGTCCTCCGAAAAATATTTGTGGAGGAAAAAAGGAATTGGGTGGAAGCTCTTCCCCAAGTTTTGGATCGCATTCATGACACTAAGGGGGAGAGTGGTTTTAGTCCTTATGAAATTTTGTTCGGAAGGGATAGACCCATTGGGGGGATACCCTATGAACCAACAAAGGAGTGTGAAGACGCTCAAAGTTTCTTTCGCCGAATGAGGGAAGTGGATGAGAAGGTTGCAAAAGTTCTCAACCATGCACATTGGGTTCAAGCGCGTTGGGTCAACCAAAGGGAGGAGGGAGTTGGTGCCCTTAAAATTAGAAACCCAAGTGTGGTATAGGACACCCGAAGGATCCGGCGAAAAATTGGATTCCAGATGAATTGGACCTGGGATAATCAAAGCCCGTGAGGTGGTGAGGAGTTACGTTATTGAAATTAAACCTGGGATGGAAATCGAGGCTCACCGTAGTTTCCTTACTGAGTACAAAGAGCCTGAAGCTTTTGGTGATGGGGTTCCTTTGTTCTTTTTCAAGGGAACCAAAAAAGAGGAAGAAGCAATACCTGATGAGTGGGAGGTAGAAAAAATTCTGAATCATCGCAAGAGGGGGGGAACCTGGGAGTTCCTCACAAAATGGGTTGGATATAATGATGGGGAGGAAACTTGGGAACCCGTGGGGAATTTTATACACCGGTTCAGTGAGGAGTTGGTAATGTATTGTCGAGGAAAAATCTAGGGGTCGATTTGATGTCGGAATTGAAAACATCTTTGACACCCTAGTGAGCCGAAAGTTGAAGGCTGGGTTCATTTTGCTTTTTTTTGGATGGGGGAGCCCGAATGTTTGATTCTCTTGATTTGAATCGGGCCAAGTGCTGTTTCGACGAGCTATTTGTGTGCTACATATGCATTGCTTGTGAATCACATGTTTTGTTTTTGAATACACGATTCACATAGGTTTTGATTTCTCGAGAATATGATGAATGCTCTCTCTCTCTCTCTCTCTCTCTCTCTCACCCTCTCCATGTATTTCGTGCTTGCTTTTCTCTTTCGCTTTGCTCTCTCAGGTTTTGTGGACTGGGGGCTCCAAGCACGCCCAAAGGAGCCCCAAGGGAAACGTGCGAGCGCACACCACAGCATGGAGCGAGGAGACGAGGCAAGGAGCGAGGAGATGAGGCAAGGAGCGAGAAGACGAGGCAAGGAGCGAGGAGACGAGGAGATGAGACGAGGAGATGAAGCCCTTTTACCCAACCAATCGCATACACCACTACCAACTTGTCCATAGCCTAGCCCCATTGGGGCTCTCCTCTTTAAAAACGGCCCCATCACACGCTACCCGAGCCCCGAGCCCCGCTGCCTATAATCCTCACCCCAACCACACCACACCTTCCCATACCGTGAATGGAAAGGAGGACCGAAGGATTTGTATTTTTTCCAGTGTTGAGCCATAGCCCCTGTAGGAGAGCGGCCCAAAGTGTATGGAATTTTGATGATTTATTTGGATACCGAGTCATTGGTGAACGTTGCAAGGGGGAAGAAGCCTCACCTTCTCCGTAGGGGCGGGGGGGGGGGGCTGAATTTCCTCCAATTTTTGGGCAAGCACCCTCCAAGCGAGTTTCGGTAGGTGGGGGGTCGCCCATTCCCATTCCCATGTCCAAAGGATTGTGTTATGGAGACCACCGGATTTTTCAGTTGATGTATGATACACCACGCGACGACCCTGTGAA
>CAAHFI010074701.1:0-10570 GCA_900893395.1 Euglena gracilis
GAGTAACACGCCTCTTCTTGGAGGGTGAGGATGCCTGACCTGCGGTGCTGTGGAGGCCAATCCAGCCCAAGCGACGATGTTGAAATGTCAGCAGCTTCCCAAAGCTCTCAGCAGGGCACGGCCTATGGATCCTGGTTTCCGATGTACCCGTTTCCGGTTTTCCTCCAACTTCCTTTCGCCCTACCGACTGCTTCCGTAATTTCCGGCCTTGATGATGGTGGATGATGCCTCCAGGACCATCAAAGCGCTTCATTCCTGCAAACCCACCCCATCTCAACTGCCCATCAATCAACTGCTGCTTCTTCAGCGACAGCAGCCCAAACACCAAAACAATCGTGTCCTATTGGTTCCGGACTAATGAAACCCTTGCCAACCAGTCTCGCACCCCCAAGGAGATGTGGCCATGTTTGCCCAATTCGCAGGACAGCACGCAACGCCGGGTATCTTGCTCTGTTTCCACGGATGCATTCCCAGGTGGCGGGGCAGCCTTGTCACCTTCTTTTAAAGAATTTGGTTGGACACCCGGCCGACGATGGTCCACATCCCCCGTAATGCCGTCGTGCAGGTCGCATGCACCTTCATCACCCTCCTCCGGAACTTCAATGCAAATTCTGGCTGGCGGACCCTGCACCATCTTTGGGCATTTCCAAAGGCAGTGCTTTGTCCACTAAAGCGGGGTGGGAACCCATTGGGCACAGGTGGGCCGCAAGGTTGCTGAGAGCGCCAAGTTGTACCTTCATGACCTGTCGTTGAAAGTTTGGAGGAGTCTGCGTTGCCTGACTTGCCGCCACCAGCCCTAGCCCTGCGAACTAGGTCCGCTTCTGCAAGGGAAGAAGTCTCGGATACAAAATCGAATGGTGAATCGCGTGATCACTCTCGTGGGACATGGGCATCTCCAAGGCCTGCCCGTGCTGACCGCGATGGGTTCGTGATTCTTCCTACGTAACCGTGATAGCCCAACTGCGGGCCCTCCATCCCCATGAGGAGCCTCCTGGTTTTGGTCCTTGGGATCCCCCCACAAATTGCAGTTTCCCCGGGATGTGGAATCTCTGCGCAAAAGGACGGTGGCCCTCCGCAAGCCTGTCTGTTCTTTCCAAAAAGGAGTCCGCCGCAGGCCCCTCTGGCCTGCGCCAGACCACCTGCGGAACACGCTCGCTGACCTCCCCGGCTCCCGGGGCAGAAGACCTGTTGGAAACCTTGGATCTCTTTTGTTTGCGACTGCATTTCAAATGGTTTCCATCCTCACATGGCACCAATTCTTGCATCTGCCACACTCACGCCACTCCGGAATGCGGCCCCTCCCACAAGCAACGGTAGTGGTGCAGCCGGAGAGGGAACCAGACCAATCGCCGCCGGGGAGTGCCTCGACGCCTTATGCCGAAGGGAGGCTAGGCACAGTGGGGGGGGATGAGGAGGGGGCGAGCGGTCGCGCGGGCGGTGTGCGGCCCATTTTCGGGTCCAAAAAGTGTCATTTTGGCCATTTTTGGTTCATTTTTGCTCAAAAAGTGTCTTCCCTTGGCTATGCTAGGCACAGTGGGGGAGGGGCGGGGTCGAGGGGGGGGGCGAGCGCCGGACGGGTGGCCGCGCAGGAGCCGCGCGGGGTGGGGGAGAGGGGAGTCCCGGACCCCCCCGAGCGGCGCGCGCCTAGCCTCCAAGGTACTCATGCACCACCCAGACCCTCAAAGACCTATAGCCAACATTCCAAAACCGTTTTGTGGAGCAAATGCTCACTTTGGCCAGAGGCGCCCAACAAGGAGACCCTTGTGTCCCAGCGCCGTTTGCATGTGGACTGCAAGATGTCCTGGAAGAGCTCGCTAATGTCGAATGGCAGGGATGGTACTTGGATGATGGCCATCTCCTGGATCGCCGATGCAGCTCAACACGGCACTTTCCACACTGATCACGAAGCGGGCAAACGCGGATTGGCGGTGAACCATGCAAAATGCAATCTGTGGGGACGGCCTTCAACCTCCAGTTGCGGAGGTACATTGCAAGATGGAATCCCTGTGGACAGCCCACTTCGCCAAGTACCCATTGTGCCGTTTCTCAAGGATGTGGCATCAAAAGTTCTCGGGGTCCCACTGTGCCAATCCGGAAGGCGATGCATTTGCCCGGCAGATTTGGAGGAAACGTGTGAACGGTGTTAAGGAGGCGTGCCAATCTCTTTCCAAGCTACCACAGGCGCACCTCCAATCCACTATTTTACGCTATTGTCTTACCCTGGAAAAGTAAACGACCTTCTACGAGCAAACTCATACACCCAGGGGCGCCCGGATGTGCAGCATTCAGCGCAATTCTGCGGAACTGGTTTGAAGGTCTACTTGGTGGCCCCTGCACACCACAACAATGGGAGCAAATCTGCCTACCAATTCGCTTGGGAGGCCTTGACCTTTCAGACCCAGCAACAGCCACTTGCCTGCTCGAATTGCCAGCATCGTTTATTACTTCTTCCGTGGGCCAGAGACATTGTGAATCCCATCAGCCTTCCCCTGTGCTCCTGCAGACACCCTGGATTGTTTTGCGAGACGCTTCCACCACCCTCGGAAACACAGCTCCACTTCAAAGGGGGAGGACTTGTATCTAATCCAAAACACTCACAGCCCCCAAACCTCTCAGAAATGGTGGAAAGGCCCCTTTTCCATTGCACGACAAGCGCTGCTAACTCGACAATTGCCTCCACAGGATCAAGTCCGGTTCGCAAGCCAATGAGAGCCCCATGCTATGGCGTGGGCTGCAGCCACAAACGAGCACCGCAACAAGCACGCTCTTGCCTTCTGCCGAATTCCCTTGTGTTGCCCAATTGTTCGAGGGCAACAAAATCCTTTGTGATGCCAGGTGTCTTTCGTTGCTCAACTGTTAGAGGGCTTGACAACACAACGGACGTTGTTGTTTTGGGGCCCTCGAACAGTTGAGCAACACAGCTATTTGCCACCCACCGAACAACTGGCAACACAAGGGGTTTGCCCCTAAAACGGGTTTGAAACACAAAGGATTTGCCTCCCAAAGTGACCTGGCAACACAAGGGATTTTTTTTGGGGCCCTCGAACAGTTGGGCAAAAGGGATTTGGCCCCCAAAAAGGGTTTGAAACAAAGGACTTTTGACCTTAGAATTGCAAAATACCTCATTTTACCAAGTGCTTTTGGGTTTACCATTACCCCCCCCCACTAAACGACCCCCCCCTTAAGTGGCCGTCAGTGGTCCAGCCAGAGGTCCGGCCGGAACACGGATAAAAATTAGGAAGCTAAAGTGGTCATAAAATAGCTGATTTTTTTTCGAAAAAATTTTCGAAATTTTTTTGACCTGATGGAAATAATGTTGTAGATCACAAATTTCACACAAAAATTCCACCAAAATTTTTACTCGATTTGTATCCGGACGAGCATTCATGCACCGGTGGTAGTGATTCCCCGAGACGGGCCTGAATTTCTGCCAAAACGGTTGGCCCGTTCACCCTTGTAGGAAACGTGACCATGATCCATGGACGCTGACCCGCCGTCTTGTGGCCTCCCGCATGAGATCCTCCTGGAGCGAAGGCGAGATTTGCGTGAACAACATTTTTCGCTCCTCAACCGGCGCTACGTTCCGGAACTTCCTCCCTTGATAATGTGAATTTCGCCTCGTACCTGCGCCAGTCTTGCAAAGTAGCCCCCCGTTGTGTCATGTCCTGCTCAACCTCACGCTCTCCAAACTCTGCCTTGCTGCTTCAAGGAATCAATCCCAAATGCCCTCCGGAGTTCTGGCGGGACCCGCCAACGTGAGACCCGAATCCTGCTTCATGCGCAACCTCATTCTTGCCTGGTTGTCGCGTCGAGGCAACTTTTGAACTCCTGCAAAAACACGAAATCTGATGGGGGAAGGGGAGAAGTCTCGGCACAACCTTTCGAGCTCCTCCCATCCCCCTCAAAGTTGACAAATTCTTGGCGAACACCCAAAACCGCGGACGCGGCATCCGCCGCCACACGTCTGAGTTGATGGGGTGGGTCTAAAAAAAAACGGGAATTGGCCCGCAAGGGCTGCCCTGTCACGTCCACCGTGCGGTACGCCCAGGGTTATCATGCTGGCTGCATTGATTTGCATGGGACCCACAAAACTGGAATTTTCAGCGTAAATTCCCGGGGGGTGCACCACCAGACCAACCACAGAATCCTCGACCCCCAAAACCTGCAGAATGAGTTTGGGTCGGGCGATCTCACTCTCTCCGTCCGAAGCATGGCTGCCAATCACAGAGGGAGGGGCAAACAACCTCCTACCCCCTTGCGGAAACACCTGGCCCACTTGGGAGACAGAATTCACGGTTGGAAGATCCCTGCGCGGAATTCCCACAGAAACGCTGTCTGCCCCAAAGCAACCTCCCTTTCCTGTCGGAATCTCTGGCCATTTCAGCCACATAGCCCTGAGTTCGCAGGTCCACGGCCTTGCGAGCTGCCTCCACAGGATGCGCTTTCTAAACTCCCAGGGGAGTCGGTTCTCTCAATGCCCCTCCTGGGGAGATCGAGTCAACGGTCCCTCCGATTGGACTTCTCTGGGCAAATCCCCTTTGGGTCCCGAGTGGGAGCTACCCCCCAAACCACACTGGCTGCCTCCTGGGGACGGCTGACGAATCGCAGGGCACTCCGCTCGCTTGCTCCTGCAGGCTGGGCTGGGCGGTGAAGGGGGTCCTCGTCTCCACAGTTTCATCATTCCACCCACGTTTCCGCACCTCCCAGCTCCTGCGACAGGGACTGAGGGAAGGCGCTTTGCAGATGCGCCTCGACTTGGGCACGCACCTCCCGTAACCACCCTTCCACTCGCTCCTGGATCTGCCCACTTTCCAAGCAGATTTTGCAGAATTTCTCTCTGCCCACGTGATGCTGCTGTACCCACCCCTGCAGCTGCTGAATCTCGGATCTGATTTCGACCAACGCTGGGGTCAAACCCCCCTGACCCTCCCCCTCCACTAGGCCGAGACCGAACCCACTCTTCCAAAGCCTGCACTCGCTTTTCCACTGTGTTGCTGAGTCTGCTCTGGGCCTCCCTCAACTAAGCACAAAACAATTTGATCTTTTGAAACTGTGCGGAAAATCTGGCAAATATAGTTTCGTTTTCTGTCTCAAATTCTGCCCACATTTGGCCTTCGGCCAAACTGTGCCCCGCCAGAATTGCAGCAATTATCCTCTGACGCCGAGCCTTACTCTCTGCCAGTTCTGCCTGATGTTGGGCGCATACGTTGGCCAATTGCTGCGTGAAATCGGCGCGCTGGATTCCCACCCCTGTTGTTTGCCATCAATTTCACTGCGGATCCTAGCAAATTACGAAATAACGTCGTTTCGCAAATTGTGAATCTGATTGCCCAACCCGTCGCTGGCCGCACGTAAAAATTGCAGTCCCTGCCCCGTTTGCCCCCCACTGCCCCGCCAACAATCCCTGAGACTCCTCCAAGGAGTGCTTGGCTTGCGCCTCTGTCTGTTGCCATAAAGCCTCCACAGATTATCTCACCGTATGCAAAATTGCATCATGGCCCCCACCTGACCATGCATGGTCCCACAATTCTGCTCTATTTGCAAGGTCCTGGGGCCAATGATTTGAACCGCCCGCTTGCCACCATCACAGCAGCTCTGGTTGCCGCTGCATGTGTTATCCATTTAATGCCTGACCGTGTCCAAGTCCCGTCCCATTCGGTGGGATCTCGTGGGTTTCCCAAACCCTCCACGGGTCCACAGGACTGGCCACCGACACTGAATTACTGGGCACAACCAACACACTTCCAGGGACGGGGTGGGTCTCCTCATCGACATCCACTGAGTCCCCCTGCTGGCAGTGATCAATACCTACGCTTTTCACCGGGTTCCAACCAAAAAACACTGACTGGGACTGCTGGCTCGTCGTCAATTCCGTGGAGAAATTGCGGCCGGATCACTGCCAATTCAGCGGGATCTGGATCTCAGACATCATCATAACCATGGGCATTCATCACTCCAACTTCTGGGTTCCTCTGACCCAAAAACTGCAGCTGGTCGACTGGGCCGGCTGCTGCACGATGGGCTGGGCTGGCTGCCATGATTGCTGGGTTGGCTCCATGATGGGCTAGGCTGGTTCTCGCATAATGGGCTGGGCTAGCTCAATGATGGGCTGGGCTGTTCCTTGCATCATGGGCTGTGCTGGCCCCATGATGGGCTGGGCTGGTACTTGCATGATGGGCTGCCCTGAATCCAGGATGGACTGGGCTGCCTCTTGCATGATGGGCTGGGCTAGCCCCATGATGTGCTTGGGCTTGCTGGGCTGGCTCTTGCATGATGGGCTGGGCTGTATCCATGATGGCTGGGCTGTTTCTGGCATCGTTGGCTGGGCTGGCCCCATAATGGGCTGGGCTGGTTCTTGCATGATGGGCTGGGCAGGCTCCCTGATGGGCTGGGCTGAATCTTGCATGATGGCTGGGCTGGCCCCGCGATGGGCTGGGCTTGCTCTCGCGTCATGGGCAGGACTGGCTACTGCATGATGGGCTGGGCTGGCTACATAATGGGCTGGGCTGGCTCTTGCATAATGGGCTGGGCTGACTCCATGAAGGGCTGGGCTGACTTTTGCATCATGGGCTGGGCTGGCCCATGATGGGCAGGGCTGGCTCTTGCATCATACTCCGGGCTGGCCGCATGATGGGCTGGGCTGGCTCATTGATGGGCTGGGCTTGCTCTTACATCATGGGCCGGGCTGGCCCCCATGATGGGCTGGGCTGGCTGTTGCATCATGAGCTGGGCTGGCACCATGATGGACTGTGGTGGCTCTCACATCATTGACAGGGCTGCCCCCGTGCATAATTGGCTGGGGTTTGGCCGGCCCTTGCATGATTGACTGGCTGGCCTGTGCATAATTGGCTGTGGCACTGCAATTTCTGGGGTACTCTGGCCCAAAAACTGCTGGCCAGTTGACTGGGACGGCTCCTGCATGCCTGGCTGGGCTTGCCTATGCGTGATTGGGTAGGCTAGCCCCTGCATAATTGGCTGGGGCACTGGAATTTCTGGGCTCCTCCGACCAAAAATTGCTGGCTGGTTGACTGAGCCTGGTCCTGCATGATGGGCTGGGGTGGTCCTTGCAGGATTGTCAGGGGCGAGGCTGACTCCTGTGCAGCTGGCTGGGGCTGGGCTGCCCCCCCCCCCCGACTGCTGGCTGGGGCTGGGCTGGCCCTGCGCTTGGCTGGTGCTGGGATTGCCATCCGACTGCTGACTGGGGCTGGGCTGCCCCACCGACTGCTGGATGTGGCTGGGCTGGCCCTGCGTTTGGCTGGTGCTGGGCTGGCCCTTCGACTGCTGACTGGGGCTGGGCTGCCCCACCGACTGCTGGATGTGGCTGGGCTGGCCCTGCGTTTGGCTGGTGCTGGGCTGGTCCTTCGACTGCTGACTGGGGCTGGGCTGCCGCCCCGACGGCTGGCTGTGGCTAGGCTGGCCCAGCGCTTGGCTGGTGCTGGGTTGGACCTTCGACTGCTGAATGGGGCTGGGCTGCCACCCCCGACTGCTGGCGGTGGCTGGGCTGCCCCTGCATTTTGGCTGGTGCTCGGCTGGCCCTTCGACTGCTGAATGTGGCTGGGCTGCCCCCCCGCTTACTGGCTGTGGCTGGGCAGGCATTGCGTTTGGCTGGTGCTGGGCTGGCACCCTGACTGCTGACTGGGGCTGGGATCACCTCCCCCCGACGGCTGGCTGTGGCTGGACTGGCCCTGCGCTTGGCGGGTGCTGTGCTTGCCCTTCGACTGCTGACTGGGGCTGGACCGCCCCCCCGACGGCTGGCTGTGGCTGGGCTAGCGCTGCGTTTGGCAAAGCAATTCCCAATTGAAATTGCAAACAGGCTTCAACTCCCAAACTCTCGTGGCCAAAACTTGCTGACTGATTTCAGCTGGCTATGGCTGCACTGAGCTGGCGTAGGGCTGGGCTGTGCAATTCCAGTCATAAATTACGACTCAGCCCCGCTAATTTCCAGCCCCCCTGGGACTGAAAATTGTTTGAACACCAGCGTCACACCTGGCCACTTCGTCGCCCTGCTTGCTGGGATTATGGTCCCGTCGGCTTTCCTCGTTCAATTGATAATATTTCGGTCCGCTGCCAAATGAACTTGTGGCCTCCAGGCCAGGGCCTCGGTCCTCGAGGCCCTCTCGCAGCACCTGAGGTATAGAAGCCTGCAAAAAACTGGAATTCTTTTCAGATAGGTTGGAGGGCAACAGAAGTCTTTCATGGTTACCCAGATTGTTGTAATCAGCAAAAAAACACCTGGGGTTCCGTCTGGATACCCCTTGGTTCTCCCTGAATTGCAATGTGGGCAACAATACGAACCAACACCACTCAGGTGCTGTCTTGAAACCAATGATTACAATCACCACCAGTAAAATCCAACCCAACACCGCAACCAGTTCAATGATTGTTAGTGTCTGAAAATTTGCCTTTGCAAAGCTCAGGGCAAAACAAATTATACAGACAAAATCACTCACTGAAATACAATCAAAAAGCTGATTGCAGATTTCGCATCTCTGATTACCATGTTTACGCTGGGAAACATGTAATTTGAAATTGCTGAAAAAACACAAAACAGCAACCGCAGCACAAACCTCTGCGACAATGTTAACGCGGGACGCCCAGCGCGTGCTCCCCCTCCCGGCTGGAGAAACCCAGGATTTACATCCGGCAGCGTAGGATCTTTATTCCCCACCTCAGTTTCAGGAGATCCAACACAAACTCGAATCCCTTCGGTTATATGCATACCCCCTTGCATATCCCCAAGAATACTTGGGTCACAATCCTTTGCACCCTCGCCCTTTCTCGATCTTGGGCCGCTTGCGACTCCCTTGCTTGCATAACGTAAGGGGGCAGGGCTGCATACCCCAACTTCCCGACGCCAGTCTTTGCCTCTCCAATCATCTGAAAAAAGGACATTTTGAAGTGAAATCCCTTGTGCACTCAAACTCCTTTGCCACTTTTTTTGCGTTTGCAAAAAAGGCACAATACCTTGGGGAGGGGACAGACGAAAGGTTCAAGGTTCGATGTGGTATTCGGTCTTCCCTTAGGCAAACTTCAACTTCCTTTTTGTCGAATGTCTTTTTCTTGACCAATGACAAATGACCAATGACAATGAATCTAACTCGCAGCCAATAATGAATCAAACTCTCAGCCAGTAGCCAAATAGATAAAAAATAGGCAACGGTAAATGGGAAACGCACTATGTGAAAGAAACACCACTTTCCTCCAATGGGAAAGAAAAATCCTTTTTTTCTCCAACCGCCTTCCAATCCATGGTGAGATGCCCAATACACTTCTGCCACTCTCCCGCCTCTCCAAATGCCTTCGTTCACCTTCCTACTTTTGGACATTGTAATTTGTAGTCAAAAGTAAGGGTACCACCACTGGTTGAGAAAGGAGCCCATCCAGAGGCGCTTCGCATCCCCTATGGTCTAGGGCCTGCCTGAAAAGCCTGAACAAATGATAACACCACCTGTTTTGTCAAGTATGGTCAAAGAAAGCGTTCTCAAATTCAATCGCACCAGCGCCCCCGGACCATCAGGCCTTCACATCATCCATTTCCAAGGGAGCCTCCGCCGCCCCGGCAATGGGGTGCTGTTACAACAAGCCGTTACACATTTCTGCTCATGTCGGACAAGGGATATGTCCATCACCCGCACCCGCCCATCTGGTGTTCAGCAACCACAATCGCACTCGCCAAAGACGGTGGTGGAACAAAGTCGATTGCAGTCGGCGCAACGCTGCGCAGAATTGCTGGGAGAACGATCCTGAAGCACCCACAATTCCGCAATAAAATGGATTGCTCTTTTCCAACCCAACTGGGCTGGGTGGTCCCAATGCCACCGAATTCTTCGGACAAGGTACACAAGGCATGGTGCAGTCACTGCGAACATCGGCCAAATGGGCACTATTACAAGTTGACCTACGCATTGCTTTCAAAAATGCAAACAGAACACAGACGTTGAAAATGGCAGCGGCCAGAAACACCCTCTTGTTGGAACTATCTCTGCACGGCATACGTGCAACCAGCACACTTGTTCTGCGGACAAAACATACTCACTTCACAACCAGGCACACACCAAGGATGCCCTATGGGCCCCATTGGTTTCTTACTCGGAAAACAGGAAGTTGTGGAAAAAATTCGAAACGAACACAGGCCTGTTCTGGAGTGCATGGTAATTGGACGATGGGGTACTCATCGGCCAACCAGAGAGTATGAGTGCTGCAGTACAGCTCTTGAAAGACCTTGGACCAGCAGTAGGCCTACCCTAACCCACAACCTGTGGTCCCTGTGGTGCAAGACAGTGCTGCAAAACACAACATGACCCACAAACGATGGCAACCGGTGGAGGGAATCAAAGCATTGGCATACTGATTGACTTCACAGACACATCCACCTTCCTTGAGTGCTCTGTACTGGGCACAGGAAAACCTGGAAAAACTGATTGAAAAAATAATCGGCTTGGGGGACAGTCAAATTGCACGTCATCCGTTACGCAATTGTGCCGACGGCTGCAAGAATCACACATCTACTCAGTGGCGCGGATTCCCAACACCTGTCCAAAAGTATCAAACAATGCTCAGAAACAATCAT
>CAAHFI010075453.1:0-30488 GCA_900893395.1 Euglena gracilis
TTTTCATGTTCCACTTTCCACAGTGGGTTTCCCAGTTTCCCAAGTTTCTCAAAGATGCAAGTTGTCAAGATTCTTGGATTATGAAACATCATTGAAAGAAGTCAAGCAATTCGATCAAAGACATTGTCAGAAGTTGAAACTGCGGTAACATTCATTGGCTGAACGGTCACCCGTGAACCTTCGTCACTTTTGTTTTGTTGGTTGCGAAGTCAGGTTGTTTTGCCTGTTTGTTTGGGTTTTGTTTTTCCAACACAGACCTTGGATTTATCCAGAAACAGGCTGGAAATGTTTCATCTGGGAGGAATGGTGTGGGGTTGGGAAGGAGTCCAGATGGCGGGGGGTTCTTTCCCCCCCCTGGACCTGACAATGGGGCTGGGTAAGATTCAGGGACCTGAGCCCACCCTGGTTTTACCCAGAAGTGACCCAGGTATGTTTGGGGATATGCAAGGGGGGGTATGCATGGAGCCCGAAGGGATTCGAGTTTGTGTTGGATCCCTGAAACTGAGGTTGGGAATAAAGATCCTACGCCGCCGGAGGCCCATCCCGGGTTCCCCCTCGGGGGGGCGGACACGGGGTGGGCGTCCCGCGTTAACACCCCTGCCCCTCCGGTGGAGTAGGGTCTCCAAACCTGGGGGACCCCCTGTTTGGTCAAAAATTCTTTTGTGATAGAAGCGTTGGTGTCTGCCTTAATGGCTTTGTAGGGGGGTTTTAACGCAATTAAAAGACGGCCCCCAGATTTCATAAAGAAACGTGTTGCTGCCACATAAGCCATCATTAAATCAAAGGGACTGATTTGGGGGCACAGGGGAATGGAGAAAACTCGCTCCCACTTGTGGAGGTTTTGACCATTACGTTTAATTTTGAGGTAGGCCGCCCTCCCCCAACACACTGGTGGTTCTTTGGACCTGTGCCAAATCAGAACTTCTGTATAAACAGAGGATTCGTGAACAGAAAATGAGATTTGTACGCAATGTACATATATCAGAGGACACGGGGGACTGTGCCAGCCCCAGGAGGATTGGGAGGGGATCCCAGAACGCACCATATTTCTCCAAATTTTGGTTCCAAAGCCTTTTATAAAGTGCCAACATGGCATGGAACCTCAGGCCTCCAAAGCCAGGGATCAATAGCATAGCACTGTATGCATGGTGGCAGTTTTTTGTTTCCTGGTGAGGCAAAAAGGTCTGTTTTCAGGTTTATATAATTTTGGAACTGCTGCCTCAGCAATCGAAAAAGTTGGGGGTCCAGGGAATAATTACCCCTGTCCATTTCCCATCTGCTTATGGGGTCTGCAAGGCATTCCTTTGAAGGAACCCACTTTACTTGTAGGTTATTGTAGGTTTATGTTGTGTTCCATGCACCAGTTGAAAAAGGGTCTTAGCATGTAACTGAAGGGGCCTTTTCTGCCCCCCCCCCTTGTTAAGTAATAGTAACTTACTTGATTGTCCACTGACAGGGATACAGTTTCTCCTGGCTGGCTGAAGCTTTGAACTGTGCTTATTGCTGCACATAATTCCTTGAAATTTATGTGCACAATGGAGTTTTCTCTCCGAAATTCTTGCACAATTTTTCCTGTTCGAATGTCCAGCCCCCCCAGGCATGGGTGCTGCTGAATGAGTGCAACTCTCTGGTTGCACTTTGGGGGAAGGGTATGCCCTCCATGTGTCCAGTAGAAATTTATTTCTCTCAATTGGTCCTTTATTCTTTGAGAAATGGGCTGTTTTGAGTCCCAGGGGGCTGTGGAATTTTCCACAAAAAATTTTCCAGGGCATCCGTAAAGGCCCTTAGAAAGGGCCTGGCCATTAGATTGCATCTGTTCTGGCCAAAAATGGCAGCCAGTTGCCTTTTTGACATGTAATCTTTTTTCACCATTTTTCCCAGATCCTTCTTTACTGTTTATGTTTTCTGTGGGGCACCTGTAATTTTCCCTCTTGGAAGTTTAGTTGAAATCCAAGATGGTTTACGATTTGGGTGGGCTGCAGGGTGGACTTTTTTACATTGATTTTGAATCCTGATTTGAATAAATCACTGACCACTGTGTTCAGGTGATTTTGTAAGATGTTTTGTGCTGGGGCAACGTGGCAAACCGTGGCCGTTCTTCCCACCAAGACCCCCACCCCAAAAAATTCCCAGCACAACCCCTCCCCTCAGTGACGGCCACGGTCCTTGGACCACTGGCCAGAAGGCCCAGAAGACACAAGCCAGGCCCAGCCATTGGACGGCAAAAGAATGGGCCATGGGGGCCCAAAATGCTTCACAATTGGACTTTCAAAGCCCACACATCAAGGGCATCTGCCCCATCGGCGCCTAGTCGCCTCGACACAAATTGGCCAGAGGATGGGGAGATGGAATCAAGGCCAAGGAGGTCAACACCATAGGGGCCATGGGGGCCAGTTTTACAAGCAAATCCCCTCAGGAAGGGGAAGAAAAGGTCTTTCCAACCCCCACCCCCCGATTCATCTATCACAGCAGCCCCTCTCAAGGGGACAAGGGGGGCCACAAGCAGCCCCCCCAGATTTCCAATGGGATTGGAGGCCAAGAAGAACTCAAGGCCTGGAAGACCAACAGATGGATTATGGAAAAAGATTTACAAATGGAGGCCTCGGAGGCCAGCAGAGTGCACCCACAGTGGCCACCAAGAAGCTAAAGGAGATCATCCCCAACCAGCAGGGTGGACCCACAGTGGCCACCAAGTGGCCCTTTTAATGACCCAGCCTCAGGAGGACAAGGGACCCACAGTGGCCCTTATGGAGGGAGGGGCAGGAACCCCTCCAACAATTATTTCTCAATTCCCGATCATTCAATCAAGGGGGGGGGCCACAGTGGCCCCCCTATGGCATGTCAACCAACTTTCATCAACTTGGAGAAGACCAGATAGGCCAAACAGGGGCACTAAGCCCTATGATATGTCTTCCAACAACAAGATCCTCCAGAGATGTGAGATGTGAGAGGGAGAGAGTGCATGCACATCCCCCCAGAAAAAAATTCTTTTTCCAAGAGCCAAAGCCCTTGGGGACCTTGGGGTGCAATGTCCATCACCCCCAGCCCAGCCCGCACACAATCATCTTATCCAGGAAACAAATTCAATCGGGGAAATAAAGGGAGACACCCCCGTCCATCAAAGGTTGCTAAAAAGCGTAAAATGTCCGTCACCACCAGCCCAGCCCTCCTAAAATCATTCTTATCCAGGAAATAAATTCCATGGAGGAAAAATGGTGAGACACCCTCTTCCATCAAAGGTTGCCAAAAAGCTTGAAATGGCGGACAAAAAATGCCCCCCCCCCCAACAACATGTCAACTCATCAGGGATGTCATTTAACCACCAAAATTGTCCACCCACCCAACTATCAGAGCAAATTTGAACCTACTCCAAGCAGAAAAAAAACTGCTGGATTTCGAAAAATCTGGATTCGTAAAGAAGGTGAGGGATTCCACCACCCAGCACCTGATTCCCTGGTATCTGATTTCAAAAGCAGCGGAGATTCATAAGCGATCGCAGTGAATTATATCAAAGGTTCCAAGTGAAACCTTTCAGCTGGATCACATCCAGCACATTTTTTCAGTGTTGAAAAAAGACCACTTGGCAGCAAAAATAGACCTTAAAGGTGCTTACTTCCACATCCCAGTGAGCCAGGCCTTAAGGCCATTTCTAAGATCAGGTTGGGGGGGGGCACACCTGGGAATTCCAGGAAGGCTGTTTCGGCCTGAATGTAATGACCCAAGTTTTCATGTCAGTAATGAAGACATTCGAAAAGCTGTGGAGGAAAAGGAGCATCCAGGTATTTATTTACCTGGACGACATTTTACTGGTGGCCCCAACTGATGACCGCATCTCCAAGGTCTCCAGCTGCTGCGGCCGCTGCTCCAGGAAGTCCGTGGTCATCTGATTCAAATTTCTTCTCCACTGCATTGCTCATCGAAGTCGAAATTGAAATTTGCTAACTGACTTCCCAATGGATATCCGTCTGGGTCGTGTTTTTCTGGATATTGAATTGATATTGACTTCTTGTCTCGGTTCTTCTTCGTTCGTGAACTCTGCTCCTTTCTTCTGGGTGTCGAAGGGCAAGTTAAGTATCAGCCAACTCCGGCGAAAAAAGGCACTGAGCGGGACCTCCTAACCCAGCGCAGCGAACAATCACACAACAAACCGCCGGCGAGCATGGCATGGCATCACAATGGCAAAGTGCGGAGCCCGAGGTGTCGTTTCGGTGCGCTTGGTTAGGAGACTGCGCTTAGTGCCTTTTTGTCGTCGGAGTTGGTTCTTAATTTTCCCTTCAAAATCCCAGAAGAATGTAAATTCAATTCAAGAACCTTATTTACTTTCAAAGAGTTGAGTCAATCTATTTATCCGGAAGGTGACACCTGTGGAGAATACCAAATCAAATCTTGTTGACATATTCAAGACTTCAATGAAAAATGCAGTTTCCAACACGAAGGAGAGCGTCGCTGAACAACACAAAATGCCTGCAGCCACAGCTGGACGACCTGACGGCGCGGTGCAAACCTGGCGATCCGAGGCTGTCCCTCTCCCCAAGAAAGAGTTTCTGAAAACCCACCCAGTGACAGCCACAAACTTTGGCAGGCGGTGGTGAAAGTAAAAGCCCCGACGGACACCAAAGCCAAGGCAGCTGTCATGCCACAACGGCAAGGGCCATGGAGGCCCACATCCCAGCGACAGCAATACCTTGTTCAAGAAGGGCCATGGAGGCCACAACAGCAAGCTGGGCCATGCCGGCCATAACAGCAAGGCCATGGAGCAAAGAACCAAAGAGCCAGGGTGGCCAACAATACCAAGGCCAGGGCGGCCGATTCCACAAACAGATGCCCAGTGGCAGGGGCAGGACAGGTTCACAACACCCCCCACAACAATTTCTTCATCACAAACCCCATCAGAGGTAAAGGATGGGCCCACAGTGGCCCCCGAAGTTTTTCAATGGGCATGGCGTCCCAGATCAAAGAGAAGTCAATGGGGACTGTCAAAGTTTCAAGAGGTCCAGTGGGGCCAACATCAAGAGGGCCAGTGGGGCCAGAATTAGCATCAAGACTACTGGGGCCAACATCATTTTTATAAAGCTCAAGACCAAAAATTTTAAGGACACTGGGGTCATGGAATATCAGAAGGGCCCCAGAGGCTAAAAGGCTTTCCCCTAGCAGGTAGTTTCAATATGCCCAGACAGGCCCAGGAGGGTGCTCCGGAAGGGGCTGTGGAGGCAACCCCTCCTCAAGTTTATTCTTCAGTGCCCATGGCAGGGCAAGTCAAAACAAGGGGGAGACCCAGAAAGGGGCCCCTACGGTATTTCATTTGATATCAACAACGACAAAGTGGAAGATCAGAGAGCCTGTGAGCAGAGCACGCAAACCCCCAGCATCCCTTACAGAATGTTGAATCCCCAAGGGCATTAGGGGTGCAATGTCCAACACCCACATCCCAGCCCCCAGAAAATCACCCAATTGGGGTAATAAATTCCATGGAGGAAAAATGGGGAGACACCCACCAACACCAGAGACTTCAAAAAGTCTGAAATGGTGGCAGAAAAATGCCCCCCCTTCAACCTGCCTGCTGATCAAAAATGGCGTCCAACCCCCCCCCCCTGGTTAACACCACCAAAATTGTCTCCCCACCAAAAGCCAAGAACCAACTTGGACCTGAACCAGGCAGAAAAAATTACGCTGCATTACGAAAAAACTGGGTCAAAAAAACGAGTTTGGGATTCAGAATCCAGCATTTAATCCCGTGGTTTCTAATTTAAATCCAGAAGAAGGTGCTTCTGGAACCACAAAATGGAGAATGATCAGCGACTGCAGAGAAATAAATCAGCAGTTTAAAACTTTTCAAGCTGGATCATATCCAGCACATTTTTCGAGTTTTGGAAAAAATGCAACTGGGCAGCCATGATAGACCTAAAGAATGCCTACTTTCATATTCCAGTAAGTCAAAGCCTGAGGCCATTTTTAAGGCATCAGGTGGAGGAGGCAGACCTGGGAGTTTGAAACAGGCTGCTTTGGGCTAAATGTAATGCCCCAAATTTTCATGTAAATCATGAAAACATTCGAAAAGCCGTGGATAAAAAGAGGCATCCGGGTATTTACTTCCTGGACGACATTTGACAGGTGGCCACCACCCAAAACACTTTGTAAAGTCACCCGGATAGAGTCGTCAAGGATTTACTGAATTCCGGGTTCAAAATCAAGGTAAAAAAGACCACACTGTAGCCCACACAAGTTGTAACCCACCTGGATTTTCAGCTAAACTTCAAGGAATGAAAACTACAGATGCCCCCCAGAAAGTCAAAACCTTAAGAAAAAGCAACTGTGAAAAGTTGTGAAAAAGGATTAGTTTTATGAGATGTCTCTTTTCTGGGAATTCTCTTGCGTTTTCTGGCTTCAGCGCTTCAAAATACCACTTTTTTGTAATCCTTTCGCCGGAAATGCCACCGGTAAAACCCAATGCAAGGCATCAAAACAACGTCTTTCAAGACGATTTGAACAAGGTATTCAGCTTATTGCCACCTACAAAGTGACATGACAATTTTTTCTGTGAATTAGGCTTTGCTCTTCCTAATTCTTGCTGTAGCCAGCCGCCCTCCCACACACCCCTCCCAGGCCAACGCCGACAACCTACGAAGTTAGGCGGCTGGCATTGATCTGGGGATCTGGTTCTGAGTGTTTTTTTTTCAGGGGGAGGGGGACGCTGTGGAGGGTGTAATGTACAACAAAAACCAAGTAAAGCGTAAAGCAGCTGCTTCCAGCACTCCCAGCCAATACAACACAAATCCATGACCCCCCCTTGCCCACTCCTGGGCCCATTTGGGACGCCAACTGGGTAACCTGCGGTTTCCCCCAGAAACCACAAGTTATACCAGAAGGCCCCCCAGAAGCCCAGGCTTTGCTCGGGTTGCCAATTGTGAATGCCAGGGCAGGGCACCCTTGAAGCGGCACCCACAAAATGGCAGGGCCAGGAACCAACAATTTTCAAAAATCCAAAATTGACATTTAAATTCTGACAACTGATTCTGCAAATCTTTTTTTGACATTGAAATGTTGAACTTTCTTCTGCCCAAAATTGTGTGCATTGATTCCGAGCCGAATCAGGTACCATTGACTGTCCAAAGGATTTACAACACAACTGGACAATTGAAACTGAGTTGCACAGTGTGTGGTGTGGCATAAGGGGCTGCTGGGCCCAAAAATGCTAAAGCATTCGCCTCCCAACCCATCACAACGGTACAGAACTTTGGGACTAGAAATTACATGTGCTTTTTGCCTGGTGTGTCCTGGGGCTGCTGGGCCCAAATTTGCTTTTGGAAAGTCCCTCCCAACCCCCAGATGGTGTGGCAAAAGGGGCTACGTGGCCCGAACATTCCAGCAACGGACTCCCAACCCAAACGAAAGCACAAACTGCATAAAAATGTCACAGAATCTGTTCGAAATGTTTTCCAACCATCCGACACCCAGCTGCAAATTATACATCACAAATCTGCAGCATGAACAGGGTGTCTATCAGCAGTACATACCACAGCGAACTGCAGGTTCTGGAGGTTGTTGACCTTCCTCCTCCTCCTCCTGCTGCTGGCAGCTCCAGCTACATTTCACTTCTGACTGTCTTCTTTCTTTTTTTCTTCGATTCTTCGATGGTACATTCACTGATACTTAAACAACATGCCTTGGCAAACCAGAATACCTTGAGTTTTCTGAGATGTCTCTTTTCTGGGAATTCTCTTGGTTTTTCTGGCTTCAGCGCTTCAAAATACCACTTTTTTGTAATCCTTCCGCCGGAACTTCCACCAGTAAAACCAAATGCAAGGCATCAAAACAAAGTCTTCCAATACGATTTGAACAAGGCATTCAGCTTATTGCCACCTACAAAGTGAAATGGCAATTTTTTCTGTCAATTAGGCTTTGCTGTTCCTAATTCTTGCTGTAGCCAGCCGCCCTCCCACAGATTACATGTCCAAAAGGCATCTGGCTGCCACTTTGCGTGAAATAAGATGCAACCTAATGGAGCTGCCCTGTTTAAGGGCTTTTACGGATACGCTGGAAATTTTTTTGGTTACAAAGTCCACAGCCACGTGGAACTCAAAGAACCCTATTTATCAGGAAAATCAAGGCCCAACTGAGAGAAATAAAGCTTCTGCTGGACACCAGGGGGGCAGACCCTTCCCCAAACTGCAGAGAGAGTTGCACTCAAACAGCAGCACCCACGCCTGGGGGGGGGTTGGACACACGAACAGGATAAATTGCGCAGGAATCTTCGAGCAACGATTCCATTTTACACATAAATGTGAAGGAGCTCGGTGCAGCCATCAGCGCTTTGAAAAGCTTAAGCAAACCTCGGAGAAACAGCTTCTTTGTTCGTAGACAACCAGGTAATCTATCATTACCTAACAAAAGGTGGGGGCAGAAAGGACCCCTTCAACAAAATGCTAAGACGATTTTTCAAATGGTGCATGCAAAAGCAAGTAAACCTCCAAGTCAATTGGGTGCCTTCAAAAGATCGCCCGGCGGGCCCCATAAGCAGATGGGAAATGTACAGGGCGGATTATTCTTTAGACCCTCATGCTTTTTAACTGGCTAAGACAGCAATTCCAAAATTTCACACATTTGGAAACAGATTTGTTTGCCAGCTGCTCCAGGTAGTTCACGTCGACCACAAATTTGCAGCTTCTTCCCAACTTCATTGTTCATTGAAGTCTAATTTGAAATAGATATTTGACTTGTCAATCGAACTTTGTTTCGTTAGCCCACTTTTGAGCATTGTTTTGATATTCACTTTCGTACTCCCTCGAGGAAAACCGACAAGGGAGGAAGGGACACCGAGGGCGAAGGCCTTGTAAGGCCATGTCTTGCCCGCCGGCGGTGTTGTTTGATTGTTTGGGTGCGCTGGGTTAGGATTCCCCGCTTCGTGCCACCTCGACGCAGTTGGCTGAGGATGCTGCTCCGACGTGGTGACGTGGCTTCTTGCCCCTGGGGAGATCCCCTCCTCTGCCCCGCCTGGCCCCAACTTTCCGACCGACGGCTTTTGAACACAAATTTTCTTTCACGGGTGGGGGGTTCGGGCTAACAAAATCTTTGTGCTTCGCCCTCGGTGTCGCTTCATCCATTGTCGGTTTTCCTCGAGTGAGTACAAGACACGTCGCGCTCCGCACTTTGCCGTTGTGATGCCTGATTGTGCACTGAAATCAGAGGGGCCGGGGCATTTTCCAGGGCACCTTGTGCTCCCAGTCGTTTGTAATGGGCTGTAAAAGCCTCCACCCCATCCACTGAACAATTTCACAAACTTCTTGGGCAGAAACGCCCAACTGTTTTGAGTAAACCACCTCCTGCCCCTCTGGTGGAGTGGGACCCCCACTCCTGGGGGAGTACTCCTTGCTTGGCCAAAAGTCCTTTTGTGATAGAAGCAATGATGTCTGTACTTATGGCTCTGAAGGGGTGTTTTAATGAAATAAGAAGGGGCCCCCAGGTCTAACGAATAAATGTGTAGTAGATGAAATGGGCTTGTTTGTGGACACTGAGGTATGGACACAACCCTTTCCCACTTGTGAAAGTTTTGACCTTTACACTCAATTTTGGGGTATGATGCCCTACCGAACACACCGTTGGTTCGTTTGACTTGAGCGAAGTCAGAGGACCTGTGCAACGGAGGATTCCTGAGAAAAAAGTAAGTTGTGTACACAATGTACCAATATCAGTGGGCATAGGGGCCTTGGCCAGCCCCAGGAGGTTTGGGAGTGAATCCCAGAATGCCCCATTATTGTCCAAATTTTGGTTCCAAAGCCTCTTGTAAGGGGTCAACAGGGTGTGGAATTTTAACCCAGGAATCACAAGCAAGGCACTGTATGCATTACGGCTTGGGCCTTGGAGATTTGGAACAATAGTATTAAAGCGTCAGTCACTTGGTCTGGTGTGGCTTCAGGGTGGGGCACCCCCATATGCTCCAAAATTCCCACGTAATTGCAAAAGCACTCTGACAACGTTTTAAACTGTAACTTCTCCCCAGGAAATCGTAAACGGTTTTAACCTGAATTTGTTTCCCCTCCAATATTTGCCTGAGCAAATCATGCAAATTAGGGGTCACCTCGGGGGTGGCGTTTGGCCCCTCCTGCAATTGGTGAAAACACCCCTGTAGGGGGGTGATGTTCAGGCAGGGGGTCCCTGGAACTTCCATTTCTATAACTTGGGGCCACCATGTGGCTGAATCCCAGCAGTGGTGACCATGAAAACTTTGGTCTGGGGAAACATTTTCAACCTGGGCAGAAATTTTTGAATTATTGACCGGGGTGGTTTGCATAAAGATCCCCCACGTTGTCCAGTGTACATTGTAATGCGTTTACTGCTGTGGCCTCCCAGTGGGGCCAGCTGGCCCAAAAAATGGGCGGCTTTTTGTTGCCTGGGGATTGGGAGGCAAATAAATTGGTTTCCAAATTTAGGAAAAAAATTGAAATGCTGAATTAGCCATTGAAAGAGCTGCGGTTCCAATAAGTAGTCACCGCAGTCTGACTCCCACTTGCTTATGGGGTCTGCTAACCATTCCTTTGAAGGAAAGCATTTTCCTTGTAGATTTAATTTTTTCCATGCACCATTGAAAAATGGCCTTATTGGGCAGTTGAAAGGGTCTTTTCTGCCCCCCCCCCCTTTGGCAGGTAATAATTAATAAGCTTATTGTCCACTGAAATGGACACCGTTTTACCTGGCCTGCTTAGACTCTTCACTCTGCTGATGGCTGCAGGTAATTCTTTTAGATTGCTTTATAAGGTGACGTTTTCTCTCCAAATCTCTTGGACAATTTCTCCAGTATGAATGTGCAACCGCCCCAGACAGCTGTCTGAGTGCAACTCCCTTGTTGCACGTTGGGGGAAAGGTCTGCCACCCCAGGTGTCCAGCAGATTTTTGATTTCCCTCAATTGGGCTTTTACGTCCTGTTAAAAACGAATGGTTTGAGTTCCATGGGGCTGTGTACTTTTTGATCAAGACATTCGATAGGGAATCTGTGAAGGCCATAAAAACGGCAGGGCCATGAGGTTGCACCTACTTTGGCCCAAAATGGCAGCGGACTGCCTTTTCTACCTGAAATCGTTTTTCAATTTTTCCCCAAGTTCAGTTTTTATGGGTTTGACTTTTTGGGGGAATTTTCAATTTTCCATCTTGGATATTTAACTGGAAGCTCAAGTGGTTTACGACCTGGGTGGCTCGAAGGTTGACTTTTTAACATTAATTTTGAACCCCGAGTCGATTAGGTCTTTGTCAACCCTGTTCAAGGGGTTTTCAATGTATTTTGAGTGGGGGAAACCATTAAAATGTCGTAAATAAAAACGTAAATAAAACGTAAATACGTAAATAAAAACCTGGATTCCTTTTCTAATCCAACGTTTTTCGAATGTCTTCATGATTGACATAGAATTTTGTGGTATCACATTTAGGCAAAAACAGCCTGCCTGGAATTCCCAGGTTTTCCCCACCGCCTGATGCCTTAGAAAGGGCTTTAGAGTTGGGTTCACTGGTGTGAAAATATCCGTCTTTCCGATCGATTTTGGCCGCCCAGTGGCCTTTCTCCAAAACTGGGAAAGTGTTTTGAATGTGACCTAATTTGAAAGCTCAAAGACATGTTCCACAATGGCGCCCACCCGCCAGAACACAATTCGAACAGAATTGGAGAAGGTGGAATCCCAAGCCAAGGTGGAGGCCATGGTGGCCTCAGCAAGAGGTAGAAAAGGTTCGCCAAATCCCCCCAAACGTTCTAACACAACAACCCTTCTCAAGGGGAAGAAGGGGGGCACAGCATCCCACCCCCCAGATTTTACGTGGGACTGGAGACCAACGTCAAGCTCAGCCCCAGGGAGGGTAAATCAAGGCCAAGGCGGCGAGAGTTTGAATCATTTTCATTTGTTCGGCCACGGAGGCCAAAAGAGCAGGGCCATGGAGGCCATCATCTTCAGGGCCTGAGTGGCCAGAACTCACAGGGCCATGTGGGCCAAAGCGGTGGTCCAGAAATGGCCCCCCACAAGCTATGGTGCAAACCTTATACGAATCATCCCCGGCAGCCCCAGGAGGATGCCCCAGAGGGGGCAAAGGAGGACGAGGGTCTCAGCCCCCCCAAATCATTTAATTCCACCCTTGGAAGCTGAAATCAAGGGGGGGACCCTCAGTGACCCCCTATGGTATGTTACCAGACAAGGCGAAGGACAAGATGGAGCAGAGAGTCTGTGAGAGAGAGATGGTGGGTGCATGCACACCACCATCCATTACATCTTGGAAAAGACCAAACTTCAGGGGTTCCAAGGGTTTTAAAATGTTCCAAAAACCCAAACCAACCCGCAGAAAAAAATTTGATTGAAGAAATAAATACCACGGAGGAAAATTGGGGGGACACCCCTCTACACCAGAGACTGCAAAAACGTCTAAAATTGTGGCTGAAAAATGCCCCTCCAGCAACCTTCTAAATTATAAAAGATGGAACTGATAAAAGATGGAATTAAACCCACTTGGGTCAAACCACCAAAATTATCCACACATCCAAAAACGAGAGCCAACCTAGACCTGAAACAGGCAGAAAAAGTCCTGTTGGATTACGAAAGAACTTGGTACATAAAGATGGTTCAGGATTCAGGAACCCAACAGCTAATTCCCTGGTTCCTGATATCAAAACCGGAAGGGGGGCAAACGAAATGGACGCTCATCAGAGACTGCAGGGAAAAATACCAAATTTTTTTTGGAATGCTGTGGTCTGCTCTCTCTTGCTTGATTGGGCCCCAATGCAGGCGTTTATGCTGGGCTGGTGGTTCCGTCTTCCCTTTGGTCTTTCTGGCAACTGTGGTCCACAGGCCGTGGCCGTCACGGGCTGGGGTTTTCTGATGGGAAACTTCTGATACTGGGATCTGGGGGGTGGGCGGCCCGGTTCGCCACATGTCGCATGCACCTGCTTATCCTCCGGCTGCAACGGCGACAGCCAGATCGCCCCACTGGGATGCGAGGGCAGTGGATGCCCTCCAATGACCCTGGACAACATGGGGAACTTTATGCAAACCCTCCTTGGACAATCATGCAGAAATTTCTTCCACGATTGGAATGTTTTCCCATTCCAAATTTTTGATGGTCACCCCCATTTGGGATTCAGCCACGTGGTGGCCCCAATTAATCAAGATGAAACTGCCAGTAACCCCCTGCCTGAAAATCACCACCTACAGGGGTGTGATCACCAATTGCAGGCCGGAGAAAACGCTACCCACCAGGTGGCCCCTCCCTTGCATGATTTGCCTAGGAAAATATCGGACGGTGTGGGGATCGCAGCGGGTTTGTGCAGACTATGTGATGTCGCGGAGCGGCACTGGGCTGCCTGGCGGCAGCCCTGTGAAGCGCCAGCTGAGGACTCCTTTTTCACCACCGCTAGTCTGGAGGCATGACGCTAGCAGAGGAACCGGGAGGTCGTGGGTTCGATTCCCGGTCGGAAAATGGCGTCCGGATCAGGACGGTGAGAGACGCCGGCCCTTAGGGCTTCGAACACGTGCCGTAAAACAAAGAATCCACTTGGCAGCAGAGGGTCCCACGGCGATCAAAAAGGAGTCTTGAAGAGCGAACTCCGGTCTCTCCTTAGGAAGGGGAGTGTGGGGATCGCCGTGGGTTGGTCCACGACTATGGGACGTCACGGAGCGGTACTGGGGGCTCAGGAGGCTGCCTGGCGGGAGACCGGTGACCCGCCAGGTGAGAACCTCCTTTTTCGCCACCGGTGGTCTGGAGGCATGACGCTAGCCGAGGAACCGGGTGGTCGTGGGTTCCATTCCCGGGTCGGAAATTGGCGTCCGGCTCGGGACAGTGAGAGGAACCGGCCCTTCGGGCATCGAACACTTGCCTTAAAACAAAGAGCCCACCAGGAGAAACAAATACAGAGTAAATCCGTTGACGATTTCCTGGGGAGAAACCCGAGTTTAAAGCGTTTTCAGAGTTCCTTTTCATTATTTCGGGTGAGTTTGGACAAAATGGGTCTACCCCCCCGAAGCCACAACTGGCCACGTGGCTGGCGCCTTAGGACAATTTTTTCAGTTATCCAAGGCCCAGGCACGTAATGCCTACAGTGCTATGCTTTTAATTCCTGGGTTTAGTGGTTTGAGACTCCGCACCATGTTGGCCCCTTAGAAGAGGCTTTGGAATCAAAAGCTGGAAAGAATTGGAGTTTTTTGGGATCCCCTCCCAATCCTCATGGGGGTGGCCCAGGCCCCCTTTCCCTCTGGTATATGCATGTTGCGCACACAGCTGATTTTTGCTCCAGAATTCTCTGTTTGTACCCGACAAGGGATGTAGGGACATGAAGGGACACCGAGGGCGAAGCACAAAGACCTTGTGAGCGCGACCCCCGTACCCGTAAAATAATTTTTTTGTTTAAAAGCCGTCCGTCAAAAAATAGGGCCCAGGAAGGGAAGGGGATGACCCCCTCCCAGGGACAAGAAGTCACGTCGTCAAGTCGGAGCAGCATCTTCAGCCATCTGTGGCAAGGCGGCACTAAGCAGAGACTCCTGACCCTGTGGGGACCGCCGTTGGTTGGTCGACGACTATGGGATATCCTGGAGCGGCACTGGGGGCTCAGAAGGTTACCTGGCAGGAGACCGGTGAACCGCCAGGTGATGACATCATTTTCCCCACCGGTAGTCTGGAGGCATGTTATGTTTTCGTCCAGGTGTGTCGATTTCAGACACCGCTGTACACCACCTAGCAGCTACCCCAGCCGACAGAAACTTATGAACTGAAACACACACGAACACACATCACAAGCACCAACCCTCCTACCAATGCGCTCAATGTCTCAGGATCTCCGCTGACTATGAGTTTGATTGTTGATGACTTGTTGAGTCTTCCAAACTATTCTGATTGGATCCTGCAACCAGGAATTTTTACCCCCCTACACTTGGCAGTCGTACCTTCACGTTAATTAATGGTACACTGGGAACGGATTTAAAAGATCACAAGAAAATGGGTGGTACACCCATCGGTACACCTGGTAGCTTTTCACCCTATCACAACATCGCCTAACAGTTTTTCGCAATTCGCGATGGTGAATCAAGCACTACAGTGCAAAAGCATAGCCTAACTCTTCGGATTTTCCAACACGCCCCCCATGCGCCTATGGCGCTTTCCAAACCTCCCGCGCATATCACGCTTCACGCACATAGTGCGAATCCCGCGCATATCGCGCATTCCCCGTCCTGCGCATTACCGATGATAGGGCATATGCTCAACCCATTCATACCCCCCTGGATCGAGTCCTACGGACATGTGTGTGGATGATTTACAATTCCGTTGTTCTGTTTTACAGCACGTTCCCCCCCTTCAGGACGTTGAGCAGATCTCCAAGCACAACAAGGACACCTGGATATCTTTTCAGTTCGGTCAATAACGCATTTTGAGAAATTGGTTTTCAAAAATCGCTGATATGGCGGTTAAGTTTGATTTGACCTTATACATTGATGTATACTCATCCAACACGCCTTCGTGATTACCGCGACATTGGTCGCAAAATTCTAACGCCTTTGATAAGTTTAGGGGAGACAATATCCTATACATGCATCCCCCCCTAAAACTTATCCCGCTGGATGTAAATAGGAATTTCCAGGATCAAGCGCGAAGCGCACTACTCATCTCTGTGAATCCCGCAGCGGAGTGGTTTCAAATCCTGACTTATGTCACTTTTTTTTGGGTGGAACCTGCCAAACGATGTTCCTCTATTCGACGATATCCGTGGAGTAGTGTTAGAAAGCACCCTTCCAAGAAATCATTTTTCGTGTTTTTTTTACGTTTTCAACGTTTCTACAGCACCACCCTTGAATGTGATTGTGTTGTATCATAACGACCATCAGGGAGCCGATACGGCTCTTTGAGCAACATGCGTATAGGCATCACCGCTCTTCCCCCCCAAATGGTTGATATGACCCATAAACTAGTTTCCGCTGTCGATGAAGGTGCAGGACAGCATCCCAATTCATCAGAATTTTGTATGCACATCAGTCGCGAGTTTTCTGGTGTTTTGGAGAACCCTGTTTACGCTTGTGATGTAGACCCCGCAATCAGCGGACCTTTTGGAGTTTGTAAAATTGAGCTTAAAGAAGGCGCAAAGCCAATGCATCGGAAATTTTCCGTTGTTCAGGAGAAACAGAGACAGCTCTCAATGAAAAATGATTGAAAAGCTCATAGAGCAGAAGTTGATCAACCCTTCCAAAAGTGAATAGGCCTCCCATGCTTTTGCCGTTCCCAAGCCCACAGACCCATCAGGTCAGAAAAAGTGGAGGCTGGTACTGGATTATAAGGACTTAAATTCTCAGACGAAGAAACACCCATTCCCGTTACCTCCAATTGATGACCTTATCACAAAACAAGCGGATAACCGCTTGTGGACAATTTTTGACCTGGAGGATGGTTTCCACCAAATGTACCTGGATCCCGAATCTCAAGCCTATAGAGCATGTGTACCATCCAAAGCTGTATACCAATGGACGGTTTTACCAGTGGGTGTTAGGAATGGCCCAGCCACGTTTCAGCGCATTATCCAATGTTATTTCGCGAAGCGATGAAGTTTTGCGGGCACAATCATAATAATGGCCAACGCCGAGCGGCGCATAGCAAACTAGAGGCCATTAAGAAACGGGCACCTGAGATTTTTAAGACCATCACCCATTTGAAAGGATTTTTGGCATTAGACCAATCCTACGCAATTTACATGAAAGATTCTGCGAAAATGGCGGTACCGCTCACGAGAGCTCAAAAGTCGCGCACCCGAAAAAACCCAAATTAAACGGGACGCAGACATGTGTGAAGCTCTAGAGAGCATTAAAAAGCTAAAGCTTGAAAATGGCGTACTCGACATCGCGGATCCCTGCAAGCTTTACGTGCTAGAAATCGATAGCAGAGCTTATCCTGCTGGCGGAGTGTTAAGCCAGCACAACGCGGCTAACGAACTACGACCTGTAACATTTTTCAGCAGGAAGCTACAAGGTGAAGATGGCAAAGGCCAAGTCAAATGGACAGTCCGTGAGAAAGAAACGTACACAATCGTACTTATTTTGCAAAAATTCCTAATTGGGTCGCCAGTTCCTTGGTGCAAATACTAGTGTTGACTGACAATGTGAGTCTTCAACACTGGTACACCGATGATCTGAACAAAGCGACGTCTTCCGTAGGCCGAAGATGCCGATGGCATGATTTTTTGTCGCAATTCAACCTGGTGGTTGTATGTACCCCAGGAAATACGCAAAAAGTAGCAGACCCGCTTAGTCGAGCACCCTGGCATTACCCCGGTAACCCAGATGAGGGTGATGCCACCTTTCATGGCAGCCAACGGGCTGATAAAGATGTACTTCGATATGACGCAGCCGACGATATGTTGGATTCTTTTCCCGTTTCATCGATTTTGTGTTCTTTGCAAGTCTCTCCTATACGGGGGAGAAGGCAGCGAGGCCGTACAACTGGTCTCCGCCGCGTTACGCGATCCTAATCACCTTCTCTCCACTTCTTTCGTGAATGGGATTACTCCCATGATCCCGTATATAGCACGATAGTGCGTAAGCTGCACAATGACGAAGTTGTATATAATGTTCCCTTCTCTCCTTTTCTGTTGTTTTGTGATGATGCGGGATATAAGTAATGTATACCCCGTGCCTTGGTTGATGACGCAATTTTGTGTTACTGCAACGAGGGGCACCCTGGAGCGGCACCTTTGAAAAAAAGTGTATGCTTGAGAAATGCGTTGAATACCGTGCGAACATTACGATAGTGAAGGTCCAGAATATTCTTGCAGGTATTCGCTGAGTGAGGGGTGTACCAACCAAAACATCATCGATCACAACTGCAAACGACAAATTCTTTCCTGGGTGGCAGATATTGTACAACCCTGAAAGAAAGAGAACTGCATTCGCGCTGCTTGCAAATCTCGCAACGGTGCCAAATCTGTCAAGCTGTGAAACCACGCAGAGGTACCCCACTGGTACGCTGGACTTTCTGCTCGCACCCCTGACTTTTATACGTCCCTCTGCTTGGATTTTCTTGAATTAGAACCTTGCAAAAGACCAGACAGCAAAATTTACGATTACGTTTTTGTTGTCGTCTGCAGGCTGAGTGGTCACATAGTAGCCATTCTATGCCAAAAGGCAGGGTTCACCGCGCAAATTTTAGTGCATAATTTTCTGGAGAAGTGTATTTGCATAATGTGACGTGTTCAAGATGATTTGATTTCTACCCGATTCTTCACAACCCTATGCGGTTTGCTGGGAATCGAACAGCATTTTTCCATTATATATCGCCCGAAGGGAAATGGCCGCGCCGAGGCTGCAGTGAAGGCTGTTGAAAATACGCTCCGCCTTTCACTGGCTGACTCACAAAAAATCTGGGTCCAGGTTTTGCCAATTTCCCTCCTTTGAAAACTATACCGGGATTAGTTTTACAACATTCCCCATATAAAATTGTTTTTTGGCGTGACCAGCCGGCGATTGGGGATATACCACCAGAGAGACCAGCTCGAAGTAGCGTAACTTGTGAGACATGGTTCTCAGAAGCAGAGTCTCTCAAAAACCTACTGTTCAGACAGACATAATTTACAACCATTCTCAAAAGAGAAATAAATTTTGCAAGAATTCAAAACACCTGGCTACAGTGCTGGTGACCGCGTGTGGGTACGAAATAGCCGCACCCGCATGCAATCTTCCAAGCTGGACCACCTCTGGCTCGGGCCCTGTGAAATTCTCGAACGCGTTGATAGATGTGGCCGCTATAGGGTGGCACGGCCCAACGGGATCGATGGTGTTCACATGGATGATTTCAAGCCATACCTTTCCCCGCCTAATGGCAAAGCACTTCCGTGCCTTTATTTCAAGCCCCGTTCAAAATTGCCGGAAACAGATGATTTTGTGGTGGAAAAAATTCTCGAGCACAAAATTGATCGGGGAGTCCATTACGGGAATGTCAGGTGGAAAGGCTATGGGTCAGAGGAGGACACCTGGGAGCCAGCCTCCAGTTTTGTCGGTTGTGTGCAACAGGACTGGAAGCTATGGAATAAAAGAAATGTTGGCGGCGGCCCCTGGGTGCGCCTCCAGGCAGGACAAAACACCAAAAAAGACCATCTGCGGAAGGTTCCGCTTTTCGGAACTTCCTAATTCCAGGCTTATATATGACCTCCTCTCTGCAGGCGGGTCCAATCCTGATCACTTCACCCCTCAATATGGCAGCCAATACTTGTGCTTGACTTGGAAGAGTTACTGGAAAGTATTGGTATCTCGAAAGTTTGCTGAAAGACCCCAGAAACTGAAAGAACATAGAAATTTATGTAAATAAATGTTGAAAGCGGCCTAAGGGCCTTTTTCTCACCAGCTTCCTACCTATCACCCAACCGCCTATGCGGCGACTCCATCAGCCCAAGGGGCGCCGGCGTGTGCGGTATATCAAATATATCATTGAGGAAGAACAATGGACCCAAGATCAATGGATTGGAGTGCACGTCCGATTCCCAATTTCCCTTTCCCAAATCCCAAAAAGCCTTCAATTTCGCCTTGGCGCACCTACTTGGGAACTGAAAATCAGAGTGACAGAAAAACCCTTTTCCCAACTTCCCAAGAAGCAAAGCACAGAGCAATGCAGGGAGGACGGACTGGATATCCAAGTCCGGCCCGGAGAAAAGGAAAGACAAGAATATAACAGAATACCACCTGTGGAGAGAGAAGGGGCACCCATTAGGAAATCCTAATAGGATCTGCTGCCATCCTAACTTCCTCAACGGAAGTGGACAGAAGCATACGCTTGGTACACATCCCCCTCCCAGGGCTATGCCCGATTTCCCATTTGGACCAGGCATTCTGGCCACAAGGATTTCAGACAAGGACCAGGTCTGTGGGAGGTGCACCCTGGCGCATCCACAGGGGGGCTTCCGTCGCACAGGGGTCCACTCAAGGGGGGGGGCGGACAGGAGGGGGACCCTCCACCACTATGGGCTCCACCTGCCGCCGTGCCTCAACGCCAGGGGCAGGGTGTGTACCAGGCGTCCCATTCTGCCATGGCACTGTGTACCAGATACAATGGATTACGGCCTACAATCTGTCCACGGCGGGGCAGTACACAGTGGTACGCTTAAACCATAAGACAAAGAGAGAATCTTAGAGCTAGCAAAAGCTTAGCAAAAGTAACTGGTTCCTAATTCAAGGTTACAGGGTTTGGTGCTTTGCAATTCTCTTTTAGAGTTCTGAGGGCGAAGTCCCATTTGAATAGAAGTTTTATTTCTTTCTTTTACAAAGCTCGAAAGGGCAAAAGTCACTTTCATATAAGGGACTGCGGTCCCACCAATTCTCTTTGCCTTTGTGCTTGGATATCAAAGGAGAAAAGGGAAGCAAATTTTATTGTTACTCCCCCCACGGGCTTTTCGGGAGGAAAGCATAAGTAGAAAAGCCGAGGTGGGACGTACACTTGGTATAAGAATATGTTTAACGGTCGAAAGACCAAACAAAAACTCAGAAAAAGGTGCGTACGCGCGGGCGAGGTGTCTCAGTGTCACAAGTGGCTACGTCTGCATCACAAAGGTTCTGAGCCCCCACCTTGTTTGGGTCTTTTCACCCAAACGTTTACAATTTTGACGATTTTTTACAAACTTTTTCCAACTTTTCATTAAAAATGCAAAGCGCAAATGCGAACCATGGAAACACACCTCAAGTTTTTGAAATTCCAAGTTTTCCTTTGGAAACTGTTCCCCCCAAAGAACCAGATTAAAAGGTGAAATAAAAGATGGACAATGTGGTGCTGTTTGAACCAATGAGTGAGCATGAAAACATCAATTTTTTGGCTGAATTGAAAAGGGACATTGAAAGTGAGCTGAGTCTTTTTCAGGAGGTGAGAAAAGATGTGGAGGTGCTGTTTTTCTAGCTGTCCCAGCCTGTGGAAGATGTTCAGTTTTTAACACATGTGAAGACTTCCAAGGCAGCAGTCAAGATGGCTGAACTCAAAAGCCTTTCCGAAGTTTTACATGAAAAGATTTGGACTTTGGAGGCCAGGAAAAAGGCTGATGAAAAAAGCAGCAAATTGTTTACGGAAAATATAAATTTCAGAAAGAAGTTGAGAATCTCAGAGACCACCCCGGGTTTTATGAGCTTTTGGTGAAATTTTCTTATGTTTTTGGACCATTGCCTACATTTTCTGAGTCATCCCCCTGCCTGTTTTGATGGACATTGAGCTGAAGCCTGAATGGGAAGGGAAACGCCTAAAGCAAAAGTGTTGGCCCATGCCCCATGAGGATGAAAAAGAAATTGACCTTCAGTGTGAAGAACTACTAAAGTCAGGTTTGATTGAACAATTACCAGTTGGTGAAATCCCCCAGGTGCGCAGCCCCACATTTTTGGTGGACAAAAAAGGGTCAAGTACCAGAAGGATGGTCATTCATTACGGAAAATTGAACTCCAGAAGCAAGGCACAGGCAGTTTTTTTGCCAATCATAGAAATTAAGTGTTGGGTGACACTGGGGGTGAGTGTGGGGGGGAGTGTGGGGTGACAGTGGGGTGGAGTGTGGGGTACTCCACAGTACTGTGGGGCACTGTGGGGGCTCCACGTTACGCCATTACTCCCCAGAAAGGCAGGATTCATATCACTTGCTCGTCCGAGCAATTCCTGTGGGGCGAAAGCCATTTAGCCTGCTGGTACGCGTCAGGTTAATCCTGCATAACCGCCAATAGCGGTGGATTAGTAATACGGAGTGGTTCGCCTCCAGGCGGGTCGACGGAAGTGGGGTTGCAGAGACTTTCTCGCGTGTCGTCGAGAATTTTCTGAAGTCGAGCACGTTGGGCCAGTTCGGCCTTCTGGAGCTGTTGCTGAGTGGGTTCAGGAACAGGCAGTACCTCTGTCCTGGCCTGTTGGCATGGAGGTACTGGTGCCTCTTGAGGTTGTGGCGCCATTGACGCTGCTACAGGCTGTGGCGCTGTGGCCGCTGTTGACGCTGTTGGTGCTTTTGGCGCTTCCTGCGCCTGGCACAGCTTTTTGCGGGTACCGTGCTGGCGGCTTGCGCTGCTGGTGCTGGATTAGCCGGTGGGGCAAACGGCGCGGCCACGGGAGGGGGTGCGGCATGTTAGCCACCCAATACGCGCCGATGCTGTGCTGAGGTAGCCTGTCTGGCTCGGGCATGGGTTTTGGTCTCCCCATTGGGGATGAAGATTCTGGCCTGCCTCTTTTGCTACCCAGGACTGCCGGCCTGTACGGCTGCGTCGCATGTCTGCGTTCAGCAGACGGTGGACCCTGCAAGGGTTCTAGGGATGGATAATATCTGGCTTCCTGCTGGGGGGAGGTGAAACGAGGTTCTTGAAGGGGCTCATGTACCATTGGTACTTCCTCTTCCACGGCCATACGGCCTTAGGGCTTGGCTTGCTCCACTTTCTCAGCCCAGGATGTGGGCTCCTGAGCCACAGCCTGGTCACGGGTTACGGGCAGCTGACTTCCAGGTTCCAGGTGGGCCAAAAATGGAAATTGTCGCCATGCTTCTGACGATTGCGTCATTCGCTGAGACACGTATCGCGTTGGGGGTTCCCGATATTCGGGTGTAGATGGTCTTGGCATGCGAGGTGGTGATGTTGTGTCGCGAAAGATTCGCGATAGCTGCACAGTTGGTGCTGAATATTCACGTGCGTCGCTTTCGTCTATTGACGGGCTCTGCTCACGCAAGTATTTGGTGAATGCACCGGGGTGATGACGTATCGGCGTCATCGGCGGTACGTGTACACCCATTCTACGCATGCTGACATCCGGATGATATTCTCCTGGCATGAAGTACACATTCCCTGACATGATGGTTTGGCCACAGCCGCACCATTGTGCGATAGGCGTATTGGCCAAGCCCAGGGTCTGACGACAGTGGGTATCCCACAACACCTGTAAGGATGGATCCGCTCTTTCAAGTGTGCTGGCGCGCAGTGCAGTCCGCAGGGTTTTCTCCGCCAGATTCATCAGTTCTGCGTTGTATGCGGGATATGGCACCGTTGGTGCGGCCTGGAGTACCTGAGGTGTCTCATGAGTCTCGGGAATACAATAAGTGGATGTGCTATTGGTGCTGACTGTGCTTTGGGCCGCAGGTTCCCGAACGGGATGAGCAGCAAAAGGTGTGGGAACCGCCTGTACGGCGTGTACAAGGTGTGGTGGTAGCACACCCTGTACGTGCTGGGGTTGTGGTTGGGTTTTGAGTTGGGGTGGGTGTTGGGGTTGTTGAGAGATGACATATTGTGGCTTATACAGGATGGGAGGTGAGGGACCAGGCATGGCGTAATGCGCCTGCTCCATAGGTGATGCCTGGCCCTGTCTCGCATACAGTTTTTGTTCCATTGGAACGTGGTGCATCTGTTGAGGTCGTGGTTGTTCCATTGGAACTTGATATGCTTGTTGGGGCTGTGCCGCAGATACAGCTCCCATTGGCACAGGCGCCGCAGGAGCGACAGGTGGCGGTTGCGCCTGAGGGGGGCGGCATTTGTGCCTGAGAGTGGGGAGGAATTTGTGCCTGAGCGGGGTGCGGCATTTGTGCCTGAGCGGGGGCTGACATATAGACATATGTGACGGGGTAGGATACGGCATTTGTGCCTAAACCATCTGACGGGGTGTTGGCATTTGTTCCTGGGCCGCAAACGCGGCAAGACGGGGTTCAAGAGGCCGTCCGGAAATGACACTCATCGTGTTTCGCAAGGTTTTCCTGAGCAAGGTGCACTGGGCGGTTGCCAAGGTGATTGGTGCACTGGGCGGTTGCCAAGGTGATTGGTGTGGTCCTCAACAGATCGTTAACTTTGCTGGCATCCAAGCACATTCGGAGGATTGTGAACTGGATGTATGCTGAAGGTACATTTTGCAGGAGAGAGCATGCTTTCAAGGCCGCCTCGCAACGTCTGAACCACACTCGATCTGCAAAGCTTTGATCTTCTGGGCGAAAAACTGACACTCCCAACGACTTGAGGCCTGACCCCGGCACGTAGGGAGTGACAGGGATACGCTGCAGCTCGCTTGTCCCTTGCGGGAGAGAGCCCAACTCTGCGTTGAAGGCGGGTCCCCGCGGTGTGCACTTCTAAGCGTTCAAGGCAACACCAATCGGGTGTCCCTTCTCCAACAAGACGTGCACCACCGCTTCGAGTTGGCGCCGGTTCCCCACGATGTGGGCGTCATCTAAATGCCATGTCTGCATCCACACACTGCCTGGAATTCCTCCACAAGGCTTTGGATTGCAAGAGCGAAGGCGGCCGGTCCACAGGGGTCACCTTGCTGAACTCCCGTTTGGCTTCGAAGGCACGCATCACCAAGGAACAAGCTGGAGTGCTCGGCGCAGCAGGTATGTAACCACGTCACCATTTCTGGACATCGTTCGCGCGATGCCTCCAAGAGGGAGTCCCTTCGGATGGCGTTGAACGCGTTGGCGAAGTCTAGTTGCAGAATTCCCCAGTCCCGGGACCCTCCTTGGGGTAGCGTGGTGACAATGTGTTCAAGGCCCATTCCAATGAGCCCGCATGCATTCCGACAGCCCACACCGAACGGACCTGGCAGCCCTTGCAGCGTGAATTTTCGGACGGCCGGTTGGCGCATCAAGACTTTGCTGACTTGCACTCCCCTGAGGCGATGGGGCGGGTGCCTTCTTGTGTGGGATCCAGTGTGGTACGGATGAGGTTTCCCGCGTTGTCCACAGCCGTCGATGGCTTCACCTTGCGCAGGGGTGTGAGGCGTGCAGATGTATGAATCTCGGCCGCACCAGCAGGCAATCCCTCGCTGATGCACCTGTACACGAAGGTCGAGAGTCCCTCCAATAGTGTCTCCGCTTGGCCTCCTGCTTCTTTGCTTAGTATGTCTTTCAAGTGTTCCGGCTTAAGCCCAGATGGGCCTGCCGCGGACTCCTTTACGAAGTTGAAGACGGCCTTGCACACCAAAGACAGCCGGTCCCTCCTCTCATCCTCAATCGGAAGGCGGCGCAAACCTTTTTGCTTGTCCGGTGGCCCTCGGCCCGGGGGCTCTTCGGAAGGGTGGAGTTTCTTCAAGCGTTGGCGAACAATGGGGTTTTTGTAATCCTGTACGCCATCCTTAAAAAGGCCTCCGCCCTGCCGCGAATGACCCGGCCAAGGCGGGCCCAATGTCCTCGCCCACCCTTTCCAACTAGAGCCAGCACAGCCTTCGGGAATTCCCAAAGCGCGTGCAAAGTTTGCTACGTGGGCTTGTCATTGAACGCGGCAGGATCGTGGAATGCACGTCCGAGACTGCTTGAAGGGCCTCCTTTTGAGTGCCCATTTTTGGCTTGGACCCAGTGTCTCACTTTTGACCTTCCTGGCATTGAACTTTTCAAAGCTTCCAGCACAGCACAAACAAAGGCAGGACTTTTTTGAGGTTCAATCAGTGACCCACGCAATCAGTGTAAGCATTTTGCTCCCTACAGAACAATTGGCGTTCTTCAATGGCCTTGCAATCTTGAATTAGGAATTGCAGACTTGGCGAATACTACACCCCCTTCCTTCAGAACCTTCCTTGGAATGTCAATTGGCATTCGCAGGTCAAATTTGCCAAGTCGAAATTTCAACCTCGCCCTGACTTGCCCGTGTGGGCGGCCCGGTGCCCTGCAGCCATAAAAACCAAATTTAAGGTTTAGAGCTGCAAATTAGGAGTGGAGCCTCCTAATTCAAGGGGGAAATCACACAATTTCACACAAGGCCGCAACCAGCCTGAACACAATGACTCAGAAAGCCACAGGCATTTGGATTGGTGCTGTGTATCAAATACTATGAAAAATACAAGGATTTCAGTGAAAAGTTTCCGTCACAGGGATTTTGAAGTTTACACTCATTGAAACCCAATGGTCTCAATACACATTGTGTTCAATTGTTGTCGTGGCTTGTGGGCCATTTGTCAGATGGTTGGCTGTGAAGAAAGACCCTTGGAAGGTGATATGGCAGATGGGATTTGAAGCATTGAACTTTAAGTGGACATTCTGGGATTAGATCTGTGAAAAAATTTCAATCTGGAGACAATCTGTTGGAAGAATGTGTGTTACCCATGCTCAAGTGTTGAGGATCTGAAGGAGGATTTACTGCTGGCATCATCAATCTGGTTTGAATTGTGGTGCAGAATTTGGTTTGCAGTGGCTGCAGCAGCCTAACAAGAGACCTACCTTTGCGCCAGGTCGAGGTCCACCTGGCTGCCAGCCACCCCAGTTCTCCACAAGACGTGGAGTTACTGGTCATGTATGCTGTGCTGTAGTTCTTGTTCTTGAACATTCTGTGCTTGTGTTATTTTTGGCAAGCCGACTTTCCAAGACAGGAATTTGGTGCAGCTCGAGGTGAACTTTTCACATTTTTGTTGGAGTTTTCCTCTTGGAGAATTCTGTGTTTGCTGCATTGGTGAGCCGTCTTGTCCAAGAAAAAAAAAGAGTAGACATTTAACAAGATTGTGAGCCCTAAGTCCCCACTTTATATCCCTGCAGGGGATTGGGCCCACCTCAGGGCTACCTTATCGAGGGGGGTAGACAAACTGGACAAGGAAGCCCAATGAGGCATCTTTGGATTACCCTGTCGAGAAACCCCTGCCAGTGTGACCCAAGGGGGTCCCAATGCCCCCCCTTCTGCTCATCTGCCCCCCAACAGCTGCAGAAGAGCTGTCCCCTGCGCCCGGAGGGGGGTAGCACTTCGAACCCTGTTGGACACACAGCCCCCCCCCCACTAAATGCAAAGACAGGGCTACAGTTATAGCCGGGCCGCGCCTGAGTTTTTTCGCTCGAACCCCTGGGGTTCGGACTGGGATTGGAGTGTTGGCGGACCGGTCCCCTGCAGCCAGAAAACCCAAATTTCAGGTTCAGAGCTGCAAATTAGGAGTGGACCATCCTAATGTAAGGGGGAAATCACACAATTTCACACAGGCCGCAACCAGCCTGAACACAATGACTCAGAAATCCACAAGCATTTGGATTGGTGCTGTGTATCAAATACTTTGAAAAATACAAGGGTTTCAGTGAAAAGTTTCCGTCACGGGGATTTTGAAGTTTCCACTAATTGAGACCCAATGGTCTCAATACACCCGCCCCCCCCCCCCGTGTGCCCGAATTGTCACCCCCTCTGAGCAGTCATCCCTGGGCCCTGAGGGGGCCAACAAAAATGTACCCCGGCGGCAATTCGGGCAAACATGAAAAGGGGATCCTGATTTTTGTGCCCAGAAATGGGCAGCCAAAAAAACGGGACTGTGGGCAGAACTCTGGGCAAGGCGGAAAATCTTCAGCTCCAAATGTCTTTATCCACTGGTCAGTTACGTGCCCTGCCGTACTTCTGTGCCCGTGCGGGCAAAACAGAATACCCACCACCCTTTGTGCCCTGACCCTTCCCCAACGGAGCAATGACATCCATCTCTTTGGTGCCTGCCCTGTTAAGGGAAATCTGGGCAAATAAAAAGAGGAAAACCCAAAAGCAAAGTGCCCTTCAGGGCAAATCTCTACCAATGGTGGCTGGGCAAACACAAACCAAACAAGGAAAATGCTTACACTTGAGTTGCAATGAAATCGCAGCAAACACACATGTTTCAGCGCACAGGGAATGGCTTCAGCGGCTCCTCCTTTTTCCTCTTTTTAGATTGTGATCTTCTGATTAGTCTTTCCTTGGATGTCTCTTTTTGTTTCATCTTTTCTTCAGATTGGTGGTCTTCTTCTTCAGCAGCTTGCACAGCAACTTCCACTCTTGGAATGATTGCAATCTCCTCCACTTCAACCTCCTGAAAACCAACAGATTGTACAGATGAAATTGCCATGGCAGGGCTCTTCTGCTGCTGCGGAACTTCCAAAACCCTGAAAACATACTCTTGTGACACAGGATGTACATGGTGATCAGCTTCACCTTCAATCACAGTCCTTGGACAGCAGTGGACCCCAATCTGTCCACATCTGCAGCTGCTGGACTGCATCTTCTGTACCCATTCTGTCATGGCTGTGGTCCATCTTCCCAGTCCATCCTTCAGCATCTTTCTGGACACTTCCTCAATGACATCTGGGCTGACCAAGCCAGGGAGCTGACTGATTGTATAGGGTGTACACTGATTGTTTGAGTGACCATTCTTGGCTTGGACCCAGTGTCTCACTTTTGACCTTTCTGGCATTGAACTTTTCAAAACTTCCAGCACAGCACAAACAAAGGCAGGACTTCTTTGAGGTTCAATCAGTGACCCATGCAGTCAGTGTAAGCATTTTGCTCCCTACAGAACAATTGGCATTCTTCAATGGCTTTGCAATCTTGAATTACGAACTGCAGACTTGGCGATTCCTACACCCTTCGGGATGTTCGAAACCACCCCGCGGGAATCCAACGAAATTTCGGTCCAGGACGGGCGCAAATCTGGGGAAGGAGAAGTCAAGGGGGTGCCTGATTTCCTGCTGGGGATAAAATCCGTCCCCATGTCCAAGTCATCCTGAAGCGCGCTTGGACCGCGAGTCGTGGCTCTGGAATCCTCAGTGGGGAGAGCGGCCTCGGGTGGTGGTCGGCTGAAGAGGGTCTGCAGAAGTTGTTGCAGGTCCCGGGCGTCCTGCTTCGAGGTCTCCTCCATTGGGCCTATAGCGGAAGGGGGCACCTGCGTTGTGGCCATCAAGAACCCCACCGCTCGTGTGGGGTCCGCAGACATGTCAATGTGCATGGTTCCCCCACGAGATGTCCCGGGGGGGGTCCCGGGTTTGCTTCCACGTCGCCCAGCCTCAAGAGGTCATCGCCTCTGCCCGACCGGCCGTAGTAGCCAACGGCCATAGATGTGCGTGGTGCGGAGAAGAGAGAGGCGGGGCGATGCTTCCAGTCTGGCTTTTTTTGCGCCAGGACGACGGTATGCGGCCCTGGGGGGCGAGCTTTTGCGCATGGCAGGAAGACTTTTTCCCTTGGCTCAGCCTCCTGGGGTTGTATATTCGAGGGCTTGTTTCCTGGCTGTGCTGTCTGCCGGGAGGCTGAATCTCACCCTGCTGACCATTGGGGGCTGTTGACCTAATGCCTGCAAAGGTGTTGCGAAATGCTGCTGGCTTGGGTTGGATCTCCCACGGCCACCTGCAATATCTACCAAATCCTCTGTCAAATGCTGATGGCTGGGTGGTTGAACTTCACCCTGCTGTTGATTGGGGGTTTTGTCCAATGTCTTTCAAATGCTGCTGGCTGTGTGCTTTCTCCTGCACCATTTGCATTTGGCATAAGCAAAAAACATTAGCCAAAACCACGTTGAAGACCACAGTGTGCAGCGTGTGTGGAGTGCTTGTTACAGCTGCAATGGGAGTCACTGGGGGCTCGACTTCTGCTGCAATTGTTTCCAGCACCTTGGACTCCATGATGCACCAAAATGTCTGTGCAATCTATTCACAAATGTTTCCACGAATCATGGTGTCGATGTCCTCGATGTTCTCTCCACTGATAGCCTCCTGGGCGCCCCATTTGGGGCTGAGCTTCACAAGATCTCCATGGCCCATTTGGGCTTGGGCTGGCCCTGGGGCTGGATCTTCCAGGGCTTGAAACAGAGATGTCGATGTCACAGACGTTGCTGTAGCTGGGTGGCTGAATCTCACCCTGCTTCTCCTGGGGCTGGATCTCCCAGGGCTTGAATCGCAGATGTCGACGTGGAGCTGGGTGGCAGAATCTCACCCTGCTGTAAGACTTTTCACGGTTGTCAAGGATCCAAACTTCAAACCTCGAATAGTGGGTTTGCTGCTCGCAGTTGTCCTTCGTATTGAGCTTTGGACCCCACTCGGGGCTTTCAAGCCATGAGAACATGTGGAGACGAAAAAAATAGACACTCAGAAAGTTTTTTTTCAAATTCCGGCATTTTTCATCAACACGGTGGTGGGGCGAACCGAGTCCACCGACCAGTGGCACAGCCTACTGGATTTGAAGAGTTCAGGGGAGTAAGGCTATGTACGGAGGCAACAGTCTCTGCACGCTGGTGAAGGGAGGGAAGGTAAAAGGGGCGAGCTTAGAGAATAGTAAACGGCGCGCGAGTGCAAAGCGTGACATACAACGGGGACGGGATGCTGAATGCTTTTGGTGCGGGGGTGTGGTAGGGAGCAGAGTGAGGGGAGCGCATGGCGCACGGTCAGGTGAGCGTGGTTTTTTTTGCTGTGGGCTGCTTAGGCCTGTGCTTCTCCTTGTGTGTTATTTAGGTTTGGTTTTTGTCCGCTTGCTTCCTGGTGTGTACCCGGATTGTCAGGGGATGCGTGCTTTTGTTGCCAATGTCTTGACGATCTGCCTCATGCAAGTTGGGGGATGGTCCAGTGTGTCCAGATAATTTCACCACATCAGACTTCTGGCCAAAAACAACTTTTCAGTCTTCAGGGGTCTTCTTCTCAAACTGCCCCACACAGCGCCCCAGAAGACAAGACTTGGTACTTGAATCCAGTTCAGAGTCCCACGCAAACTTGTACACTGTTTACCAGCTTGCCTGTGCAGAATGTAATTCCCCAAGGACTTACAACAAATGAACACAATGAAGAAAATTCCTCCTCCTTCTCCCTCTGCTACCAGTTTCCCAGGGGA
>CAAHFI010075455.1:0-11526 GCA_900893395.1 Euglena gracilis
GGTGGAAAATACAACTTTTTTTGATGCCTTCCGAACAAGTTCCCTTACCCAACCTTTGCTCCAATCATCAGTAAGAAGATGCAAATGGCATCACAAGGGTCCTTTTGCAATTTCATTTGCCACCTTTGGCCACAATGTCCAGGGGGGGTTCAACCAAACCGTACCCCCCCCCCCCATGGTACCGCCAAAGCATTTTCCTTCTCGGTCAAATATGATGTGCACTGAGAATTTTGGGTAGAAGCAAAACAATCCACCTCGGCCCTCCTTTGAAAATTCTCCTCAATCATTTGCACAAATGAATTCCGAACGGCATAATCTTCACGCTTAAAGAAAACTTTTCCTCCTTAAAATCAAGGGCCGAAAGAAGGTACTCGACCAATTTTTCAGGTACCCTCCATTTTTGTTGAGTGCTCACCCTCATTCCGTTTCCTCCCAATTGTTCTTTGTGAACCAAACCACCCCCTCACTCACAATCAAATGGGGGCAGGTTTTCCCATCACAAAGTTTGTCCTTCAAACTCAACAGATTTTCACTCCCCCAAATCGGTGGGCTTTTGATATCCCCAATCTGAAAATTGACAATAATCCACATCGATGAAATTCAATTTTGCACACAATGCCTTTTTGGCAAAAGTCCCGTTCGGGGATTTTCAATCCACCATAATTTGGGCTGAAAATATTCCACGATTTCCAAAGTTTTTGTCACAAGTTGTCTGCCCACTCCAAATTTCTTTCTCCCACCGTCTTAGCACGACTATACTCCGTGCAAGGCACACTAGCCGTTATGACTTGGAAATATCCAGGGGGTATACTCGATACTCCCACTCTAGGATGTCCACGGGATGGGTTGGGTGAAAACCTGGGTTGATGTCCACCGAAATCACCTCATAACCCTTTTCTCGCAAATAATTTCCCACTGAATTTTTCCCAGAAAAGAGGTCCAATGCCCTGGGAAATTTTCTGGCCCACTTTTTGTTTGAGGCCCGCCTATTCCCACTCAAACAATCATAATAGTTTTGGCTTGGCATGTGGAATGGGGAGGGATGTGCACGCGAAAGGAATGGGAGGGGATTCGCTTCCCCTCATACCTCCTTCGCCCGCCTCCGGGCCGTGCCTGCTCTCCTTGGCTCCGGGGGGTCTTGGCTTCTCGCTCCCTCACTCCATCACGCTGGGCTCGGCCAGCCCATTTGACTTCACTCCAAGCTCCGCTCCCGGTCATTTCGTTTGTGGTAAGATGGTTGGTGGATTGGAGGTTACGGGTGGAAGGGTCGGGTTTAGAAGCTGGGTTGGGGTTTTCACTGCCCGGGGTCATAAACCCCTGAAATTTTTACCCCGGCATCCCTAAAGGCGAACAGGGGGGCCACCGTTGGTGTAGGGTTATTGTTATTGCCCTTCCCCCTTTGGCACTAAAATTCTGGTCATAACCTTTGCCTCTCCCCCTTCCCTTACCACCCTTCCCCTTGTACCCCTGTTGGTTACCCCCATACCATTGGGAGTTATTTGCCCCATATCCCTGGGAATTGTTCCCCCTTTCCATTGGCTGCCCTTGCCATACGGCTGAAAATTGTTTCTGTTCCACGGGGCTTGTCTAGCAACATACGGCATTGTTGGTTGTGAGGGGGTGGGATCCATTGTGCCCCCCCACCACCGGTCTTTGCACATTGGGTGGGTTCTCCACCGTTGAAAGCCTTGAAGAATTGCTTGATGGCTGCACATTTGAAGATGAAACCGCAACAGATTGATCAGGTTTTGCTGTTTCGCTGATTTGTGATTTGCTTCTGGCTGGGGGAGGTGTCGTTGCCCTACCCGGGGTTGACCCAGGTGAACTCTTCCGACTCCCCGATTGCCTCCCCCCTCGATTTTCAGCACCCACCGACCTTGAACGCCTAAACCCTTGATAGCCTGGGGATGAAACAGAACTTTGTAAGGCGTCATGCTTGTTTCTGAGTGTCAACTTTGTTTTCACGAGGTTGAAAATATCCTCGGTGGTCAAAATTGGTTCAATTTCCTGAACCTGAAACAAAACGTTTGAATCGTCAAACTCTTTGCCATGAAAACTTTGACTTTTTCATAGGCAGAAATGTCAGGGAAAATGATTTCAAATTCCCCCTCGTGAATTTCCGACACTTTTGTGGGTTTTTTCCCAAGTATTCTCCCCAAGCTTTCCGAAACCATTTCTGAATTCCTATTCCCTGGCACCTTCAGGCGTAAAGTTGGCTGATTATTCAGCCTCCTTTCCTCCTCATCTGAAACCCATTTCAGGATGAATGAGGGAAGTTTCTGCAACAAAAGTCGTTTTGCTTCCCCCTCCCCGGCATCCTTAACCTTGCACTTGGCCATCTTGAAATTTGCCTGAAATTCAAGCCAGTGCTCAAGGGCTACTTTGCCCATATTAAAAAGGCTCACCTGCTGCCAATTTTGCCTTGCCCCAGATTCCTGATTCTGCGAAAATGTCATTTCCAGGTGACCCCCCCGGCATTAAAATTGATCCCCCCTTCCTTGAGATGGAGCTTCAGAATTTTTTGCTCGTTTCGTCAAGACAATCCTCCAACAGAGCAACTTTCAACTCATCACTGACCCCCCCCTCCAGAAGTCAGTTTCCGTAAAAATGCTTCCCAATCCTCTGAAAATTGCTGCCAATCCTGTGATTTCCCTGAAAATTTGGTGCAATCAAATTTCTCATCACATGCTGCAATGCTGGGTTTCCAACGCTTATGACTGGGGGTCGCTGGGTGCCCCCCAATGGCACAAATGCCACTGACCTGATTTATTGCAATTGCACCCCCTGTGAACTATTTGATGGTCTGCACCCGCCCAGGTCTACATCCCAGATTTCACATGGCATCATTGGGGTCACCCCCTTAATCCCAAAAATCCCAGATGATTGAGCCGGTGACACCCCCTTAATGCCAAAAATCCCAGAATTCGGCTGATTTATTGCCTTGGGCTGGGCCACTTCAGGTGCCTTGGGTCAATTTGCTGTGTTTTTTCGGCTGAAATTTCCTGAACCCTCCCCTCCATGATCCAAACGAGTCTGCAAAGTTTGACACAGTTTTTGCAAACCCTCCCGTTGACTCTTTTCACGCTGAAAATCTGTCTGCATGTTCATTAAAACTGTGAAAAATTGCTGTTTCACTCGATTTTCAATGTCAGTTTGCAATTTTTCAAAATGTTCTTCCTTTTGGGTTTGCCTCAGCTTTTCATCCATCATTTGCACCATCATAATTTCCATCATTTTTCTGACCTGGGCTGCCATTTCCCTCCGAACTTCCAATTGAATTGTTGCTTCTGATTTTCCCAGCATTTCAACCACCTTATCCCAAGGCACCTCCTGGCTTCCCAGAAATTTCTCAACTGCTGCGACCCTGCCCCCAGAGCTTTGCTCTCGTTTTAGTTGCTTCAAATCGCTGCTGAATTTCCTGGGTTAAGGTCCCAAAACTTGACTTTGATTCCTCCCCCACCATTTTCAGCCCAGCAGCGATTTCAGCAAATTTTTTGTCCACCCCAGAGCATAGCTCACGATTTGCTTGTCGAATTGCCAAAATTTCCTTCTGAAAATCTGACTTAATTTGCTCAACAGAATGCAAACAAATTCCAACTTGCTCGACCAACCCACCTGGTGCAAACAATTTGTTTTGGACATCGTTTCCACGGCTCTCAAGTTGTGCCAGTTCACTGCCCAGAAAATCTCGTAACTTTTTCTCAAAATCATGAAATTTTCCTTCGATCTGCCTTTGAACTTCGATCCCCAAAAGTTGTTTGTGGCAGTTTGCAATGTTTTCAACTGCACTCCCCCCCTTGGCACCGTAAAATAAATTGGCTGACTGATTGCTGAATTTGCTCCTGACTTTTTTTTTCTTGTGCTCAAACTGGCTGCACATTTCAGCCGTTCGTTTCTCCAAATTTTCATGGATGAATTGCAAAAGTTCTGCCTGTGCTCTGGCATTTTTTTCAGCCAAATTCTTCTCAAAATTTTCCAGCCGATTCTCAATTACGACCTGGGGGGGAATTATGCTCTCCCAGTTAGTTATGCTTCGGCTCAATTCCTGTAAATAGCAATCCACCCCATATGCCCATTGGTCCCATGAGTCAAAATCATCACCCCCCATCATCTGACAATTTGATTCGGGGGCTGTGGTTCAAAAACAGGGGGCTGAAAAACAGGTAATTCTGGTTCCATTTCCTCATCCCCCTCATTTGCATGTTAGACCCTACTTGATTTAACAGCCCGGCTGGCCCCCCTATGGCCAGATTGCCAGATTCAGCTGTTAAAACTGCTGATGTTAAATTTTCAGGGGCTGGCTGTGTCGAAATTAACATCCCCTCGCTGGCTGTTAATCTACGGTTAACTGAAAATCTGTCCTCCAATAAAAGTACAGGTTCACCCCCCTCGATCTGTGGAATTTGTGTCCCAAAATCTGGACACTGATTTCCAAACTGGCTGTGCAGCTGGGGGGTTTGCATCAGAAAACCAAATTCGCAGAAAATTCTGGCAGATTTTGTTCAAGACCCTGATTTTACCGCACCCGCCTGCTGCAATCAAAAAATCTTCCATTTCTCTCAACCGGTCTGGGTTTTGGTACACCCTCCCCCTCCGTTTCACAGTCACTTTGATACGACGGGGGGGATTCTGCCCACTGAACCAGCTGATTTTCCCCTTCTGGCTGTGAATTTTCCCCCTGTGCAGTTATCATCCTTACGGGGACTGAGTTTTCAGGGCTAACCCCTGATTTTTCAGACGAGAAATCTGAATTATCATCTGAGGCAACCTGTGATTGTGTGTTAAATGACTGGGAGCTGGGAATTGAATTGAATTGAGATTGCTTTGAGATTGAAGATTGGCTGAGAGAAACTGCAGAAAAGCCTGAATGATTCCAACCACTCAACCGATCAGTTGATTGAAACAACCCCTCGATTCCACAGATTCTGCAGGTCTGACACCTGACTGCGGGGGCTGGTTTCTGAAAAATCTGCTGGCTGACCTGAAAAATCTGTGATTCCACATTCACAGATTCAGCGACATTCGTGTTTGATTCTGAAAAATCTGTGACCATGCCAAAACTTTCAGCAAGTTTCCTGCTGGCTGTGCCATCAAAACTTTCCGTGTTTTCTGGGCTGAAAACTTTTTTGCCGACAGGGCTGGCAAAAACTTCTGTGATTGTCGTGTTCAGGGATTCTGAAAAGTCTTCACTGACAGGGTCAGTGAAGCAACCTCTGCTTACCATGTTCAGGGCCGCACCCCCCTCCCGTGCCGGGCCGGCCAGGCCCCCTCCTCGCCGGGGTCCGTCCCCCCAGCCACCAGCCCGTGGGGGGGTGCGGGTGCCCCCGCCGGAACCGGGTTTTTTCCCAAAAATGGTGGGCTCAAGTCATTTTCGGGTGTTTCCCCCGGGTTCCCTCCCGGCTGGGACTCCCCGCGTAGGATCGGTAACAACATTTCAAAAATTCCCCAAACTCCCATTGAAAACCTTTGGTGCTATCCTTCGAAATGTGGTTTGCCAACCCAAAAAAATGCAAATAGCACAAAGAATGCCACACACCAACACCGATGTCCGGAAGTCCACACACACCGGAATGGGTCAAAAAGGCGGCCGGAGAGCGTCCGGCAGTTGGAAAATCCCCTGTCACTATTGAATCAATCCACTTCCACCGTAGAATTCAATACTTGTCAAATATCCAAGAAGTCTTGATGACTTGAATTCCGCTTCCAAAACTTCAAATTCCGATAATGGTCAGGAAAAAAAACCCACAAATGTCTGTGAAATGGGGATAATTAGCTACCTTTGGGGTTTTTGTTCAAACTCGAGAATGAATTGGAAGGTTTCCGAAAAGTGAATTTAAGCGCGCACTTAGCGATGTTGTGCGCGACTTTGAAAAATGGTCCTTTGGGTGTTCCCCCCCCCCTAGACCGTTGACGACCCCCAACGGTCTACACCAGGCCCTGTCCAAAGATGGCTGCCATAGCCTTGGTTTTTGATTTGAATCCTTTGGATTGAGGCTGCCATAGCCTTTGCTTTCTCCCTGAAATGGGAGGAACTGAGAAAAAGGGTGGAGTCTGTTGGACCTGTGATGGTGGTCCCCTCTGTCTTCTCTTCCTGACCACAGTTGTCCCATGTTCCATGGCCATCATTTTGAGTGGGGGAGCCTGAAACCTTGAATTTTGAAATCTTTGAAGTACTGGGTGGTGGGGGGGTTGCGATGGCCCGGACGGACGTGTCGCTGCCGCCCCTCCAGCTTCTGCAGCTGCTGCTGTGTCTCCACCTTCCCCAGCTTCAGCTCTTTGAAATTCATTTTTCATGGAAGTCCCGTTGTTGATCTCCGAGAGTTGAATTCTTCCGTCAGGAAGTTGAAGTTCCGAAAATTTTCGTCCACTTGAGTTCGTAGAAGTAAAGTTCTTTCTCCTTGAGGTCGAATGGCAGAAATAGGAATCAGCCAACTCCGGCAACAAAAAGCAGTAAGAAGCACCCCCCGCGAACCTCACCATCTCGCAGTGCGGAGCCCGAAATGTCGTGCTGCTGCCGCCCCATCAGCTTCTGCAGCTGCTGCTGTGTGTCCACCTTCCCCTGCTTCAGCTGCTTTCTTGAAAGTTCGTTGAAGTCCTTCTTGGCAGTCTGAATTTCTTTGAACCTCATTCTTCATGGAAGTCCAGTTGTGACCTTTGTCTTCGTCATTGAAATGTCTGGAATAATTCCAGTTGAGCTCGAGGAGTTGAATTCTTCCTCCTTGAAGTCGAAGGTCAGAAAAAAGCTTGATCCACCAGTTGATAAATTGACGGCCTTCTGAATGTAATACTCCTTGTAGATAATTCCAGGTGAACTCGTAGAAGTAAAATTCTTTCTCCTTGTGGTCGAAGGGCAGAATTAGGAATCAGCCAACTCTCGGACTCCACGACAGAGGAAGGGGGAGGAAGGGACCAAGAGGGCGAAGCACAAGAAGATGGTGAGGTCCTGCTTTCCTTGCCGGCTGTTCTGTTCTGGTGTGTTTGTGCGTGCGCGGGGGGTGCTTCTTACTGCGCCTTTGTTGCCGGAGTTGGCGATGATGAGGCCTCCTCCGACACCTTGGCGAAGCTGAACCGTCGTGGCCCCGCCCCCCCCTCTCCCATGGTCGCTTGGTGGGGGCCCCCCCCTGATGGGGATGGTGGTCTCTTTCTGTGTTTCTGGGTGGGTGGTTGGGGCTGCTTGGTTGGGGGTCCCTTTCTGGTTGGGATGTTTTCTTTTTCTGCTGATTTTTTGGGTGGGGGGTTGGGCTCACCATCTTCTTGTGCTTCGCCCTCTTGGTCCCTTCCTCCCCCTTCCTCTGTCGTGGGAGTCCGAGACCATTCGGGCTCCGCACTGCGAGATGGTGAGGTACTGTGCACCCCCCTTTGGGCCATAATATTTTGAATTTTTGAAACGACACCCAGTCGCAAATAATGAGCTTGGAAGGCCCCAAAATTTTTCCACTGACCCAGCTGCTGGACTTCTTCCACTTGCAAACCAGCATTTTTCCACCATAAAACCCCAGCCCCTCTGGTGCTGTGGGGTTTCCAGTGGGTGGTGTCCACCCCCCCCTCTTGCAGAATTTCTTTGGTAAGGGAATTCACCTTTCTGATGTCAAAGGTCTTTTACCATCCAAAGACCATAACAAATTATTTTTGTGCCCAACCATGTGGGCTGTCCTTTCCACATACTCTTTCAATAAATGCCAGGGGCTGATGAGGGGGGTGTGTGGCAAATTCAAAACTTCCTCCCATCTTGGGAATTGCCACCCTTTCCTTTGCAATAAAATGAAAATTTTTTCTCCCACGAAACTGATTTTTCGCTGTGTCCTGGCTAAATCAACCCCCCTGTGGAGGGCCAAAAGCCTCCAACAGATGATGAGTCTGTTTCTGAGCTCTTTCACAGAGAGTCTGAGAGGGGTTTGATTTCTGATGATGTTTTTAGAAATCAGTGGGGTCCCAGAAATGGGCATACTTGCAGACATTGGAATTCCATTTCCTTTTCAATGGAGACAAAAGAGGGGAAAACCTCAATGACCCAAACCCTGGGAGTAATAAAACTGCTGCATATGCATTTCGTGCAGTGTTGAGGCTGTGAACAGCCAAATCAAGGATGGCCTCGGCCATCTTGTGGACTGTGCAGTCCTGCAGGGGCACCCCTTTGTGCAACAATTGGCCCACCAATGTCCTGAAGGCTGAATCATATCTCTTGACATTTCCCAGATTTTTTATGTAAGTGTCGATACTGGACATCGAAACTTCCTGGGATTGTAATATTTGCCTGACACAATCAAGCAGGCCAATTTCCACCTTGGGGGGGGCATCTCCTCCCCCCAGCAGTTGGTGAATAGACCCCATTGGGGGGGTACCAACAAAACTTTGCTGCCTGGCTTTCTGATTGCCATTAATTGGCGCCACCATGATGTTGAAGCCCAGTGGGGTACGATCAACAGACAAGTCAGGTCTGGGTTTACATTAATCTCTGAACCCATTGGGGAATGATGCTCCAGGGGGGTTTGCATAAACTGGGGGGAGGCCCCTCAAATCTGCCTTCAAGGCATCCACCAGCAAAGCCCCTTGGTGGGGGTATCGACAAACAAACTTGGGGAATTTTTTGTTGCTGGGTGTGCAAAACATGTCCACCTCTGGGGTGATGTCCTGTCTGAAAAATTTCAGAATTTGGTGAAAGATATGTAGGTTTAGGGTATAATCCCCTGGGTCCTTTTGCTCCCTGGTCAGGGAGTCTGCCAATTGCTCTTTTGTGGGAACCCAAACCACCTGCAAATTGATTTGCTTTTCTTGGCAATGATACAGCAGGGGTTTTAAAATGGAATTTAGGTAGGGCTTTTTGCCTCCCCATTTTGTTAGATAACTTACAGCCACTTGGCTGTCCACATGAAGCATTATGGTTTGTTTTGGTTTTGCCAGACTTTTTACTGTCTCCACTGCTGACATCAATTCTTTTTGGTTGATGTGAAGGATGTGCAGGTCCCTCCAAAAATCCTGCACTTTTTGGCCTGAGTTTTTGTCCAGCCCCCCCACTGCCAGGTGCTGCTGTCTGAAAACAGATCCTGAGAGGCCTGGGATTGAAAGGCTCTGCCCACACCTGGCTGCAAAAACGCTTTTAACTCCACAATTTGATCTTTGACCCCCTGGGGAATGGTTAGGGTGTGGTCCCAACCCCACTTTGTGTGCAAATCCACCATTTTGCAAAGTTGATCTGTCAGAATTCTGAGAAATGGCATGGAGACTAAATAGCTTCTGACTTGCCCCACAATAGAGCTGAGTTTTCTGCAGCTCATTTTTTGTGCTGTGAGCACTTTTCCCAGCTCCTTTCTTAAGGATTTTAGTTTTTCCTGTGGGATTTCCAGCTGGCCCTTTTTCAAATTGACCCACTGGCCCAAATGTTTTATTTCCTGTGTGGGTTCCAGACAGGATTTGGGGAGGTTTAATCTGAAACCTGCCAATAAAAGGTCCTGCTTTATTTCTGCCAAATGTTGGGCTGCAGTCTTTTTGCTGGGGGCTAACAGCAAAATGTCGTCTAGGTAGATGAAAACTACCTTTCCCTCCTTTCTCCACTTCCTTTCCCAGACTCTCATGAGAGTCATAAACTTTTGTGGCAGGCTGCTTATGCCAAAACATGCAGCTTGAAACTGCCAAGTTTCCCCCCCCACTTGCATGCAGACATGTTTTTCCAGGCTGCTGTGCAGTTTTAGGTGAAAATAAGCATCTTTCAGATCTATTTTTCCACAGAACCATCCTTTTCTTAGGTATGGGAAAATGTTTCCCATGTGTTCCAGTCTGAACTTCTGGGGGGTGAAGTGGAGATTTAACTGTCGACAATCTGAATTAATCTTTCTTTTGTCTTTTCCCCTCTTTTTTGGAAAGATGAAATAAGGGACAAAATGTTTTGCCTCCTCTGGGGGGATTTGCCTGGTTGCCCCTGCACATTCGTATTCCTCAGAATTTTTTGGGCAGTCATTATTTCTTGGGGTGTTTGAAGGGAACTTTTAATGACATCTGAGGGGGGAGGGGAGATCTGCCATAACCCCTTCCCTTATCAGGTTTAATACCTCTCTGCTGGCTCCTGCCTTGACCCAATGGGGGATACTGGCCTGCAGGGCCTTGTAGGGGGTACCCCTGGGTGTAATGTATCTGGGGATTCCACAGGCCCCATCACTGGGGTCCTTCCCCTGGGCTGCCCCATCACTGGGGCCCCTGGGCCCCATCACTGGGGCTGCAGCTGGCCCTGCCATAGGGCTTTCAAAGACAGGCTTTCCCCCTGTTTTGAATGATGGGGGAAGGTCTGTGGTGGGGGGTACATATAATGCTGGGCTGATTATCTTCTGGGGGGGCCTGCCTGAGCCAATCTTGGGCCTCCCCCCCAAGGGCTGATGTGGTCTTGATGGTTTTGGCCACCATTGCCTTCAGGCCCTTGGCCTCCAGAGGCACTCAGGCCTGCTTGGCCCCATTGGCCTTTTCTCCAGGACTTCTCTGTCCATTTGCCTCCATCTGGCTGCCAGTGGCACACAGGCCTGCTTGGCCTCCATTGGCCTTCTTTCCAGGACTTTCTCTTCTCTGTCCTTCTGGGTTCCCAGTATAGGCCACCATGGCCTGTATTTGGCATTGGCTTGCTGCTCCTGGGGGTTTGTGTCTGAAATTGCTGGGGGAAAGTTGGACATACCTTTCCCCAATGGGATCTCCAGGCTGGGGTACTGGCTGCCATAGCCTTGCCCCTGGGCCCACTGCCCTCTTGAATAATGGCTGCCATAGCCTTGATTCTGGGCCCCAGGCCCTGTTGAATGATGGCTGCCATAGCCTTGATTTTGATTTGAATCCTTTGGATTTCTGATCTCCCTTGAGAGGCTGCCATAGCCTTTGCTTCTTCCCCTGGAAGGGGAGGAACTGAGAAAAAGGGGTGGAGTCTGTTGGACCTGTGATGGTAGTCTCCCTGTGTCTTCTCTTCCTGACCACAGTTGTCCATGGTCCATGGCCATCATTTTGAGTGGGGGAGTCTGAAATCTTTGATTTGCTGGGGGGTGGGGGGGTTGCGATGGCCACGGACTGACGTGCTGCTGCCGCCTCATCTCCTTCTGCAGCTGCTGCTGTGACTTCACCTTCCCCAGCTTCAGTTGACTTCTTGGAAGTTCTTTGCAGTTCTTCTTGAAATTCAGAGTTTCTTTGAAATTCATTCTTCATGGAAGTCCTTTGTTGATATCTGTGTTTCTGTTCTTTGAATTTCTTGTTCCAGTTGAACTCGAGGCGTTGAATTCTTCCTTCAGGAAGTTGAAGTTCCGAAGAAAGTTCGGTCCACCAGTTGGTAAAAGTATTGGTTCTCGGGAAGGTAGTACTCCTCGAAAAGCAATTCCACTTGAACTCGTAGCAGTAAAACTCTTTCTCCTTGAGGTCGAAGGGCAGAATTAGGATCAGCCAACTCCGGCAACAAAAAGCAGTAAGAAGCACCCCCCGCGCACGCACAAACACACCAGAACAGAACAGCCGGCAAGGAAAGCAGGACCTCACCATCTCGCAGTGCGGAGCCCGAATGGTCTG
>CAAHFI010076949.1:0-16587 GCA_900893395.1 Euglena gracilis
GGAAGTCGACAGCAGCGATTACGCTGTTGGCGGAGTTTCTTAGCCAGCATAATGCGGCGAATGAGCTCCGACCTGTGGCTTTCTTCAGCAGAAAGTTACAGGGCGACGATGGAAAAGGTCAAGTCAAATGGAGTATACGCGAGAAGGAAACCTACGCAATCGTGCTTATACTCCAGAAATTCCGAAGCTGGGTAGCCAGCAGCCTCGTCCAGATCCTCGTCAAGACCGACCATGAGAGTCTCAACACTGGTACACCGAGGATTTGAACAAGGCCATGTCATCGGTCGGAAGGCGATGCAGATGGCATGAGTTCTTGAGTCAATTCAACCTTGTGGTTATTTATACCCCTGGTCACACACAAAAAGTAGCGGATCCGCTCAGTCGGGCCCCTTGGTATTACCCTGGGAACCCGGATGAGGGAGACGCGACTTTTCATGGAAGTCAGGAAGCTGACGATACGCACGTCGAAACGACGCTGCGGACAATCTTTTGGATTCTTTTCCCGTTTCACAACTATTCCTGGTCGCACCAGTGCGAGGAAGGCGCCGACGTGGAAGCACGTCCGGCCCCGGCGTATTACGCGCACGGAGTCCCCTTCCCCACTGTTCTTTCGCGAATGGGATTATAGTCGTGATCCGGTGTATGACACCATTGTCACCAGACTTCGTAATGGCGAAGTGCTGGACAATTACACTCTTTCACCTTTACGGTTGGTTTTTCGCAATGAATCGGGTTACAAATATTGTATCCCCCAGGACCTGGTTGATGATGTGATTTTGTGTTATCACAACCATGGTCACCCTGGGGCCCCCAAACTTCTTTCGTTGGTGGGCCGCAGGTATGTACAACCCTGAGCGAGAAAGAGCTTTACTCACGCTGTTTGCGAATAGCGCAACGGTGTCAAATTTGTCAAGCGGTAAAACCCCGCAGAGGTACCCCCCTGGTACGATGGACTTTTTCCCCGTACCCCTGACATTTTTACATCCCTCTGCATGGATTTTCTGGAATTAGAACCGTGCAAAGGAACAGACGACAAAATTTACGATTACGTTTTTGTTGTCGTCTGCAGGCTGAGTGGGTACATTGTAGCCATTCCATGCCAGAAGTCAGGGTTGACTGCCCAAAGTTTGGCAACTATATTTTTGGAGAAATGCATTTGCTTGATGGGTTTACCGAATGAAATCGTGAGTGATCAAGACCATTTGATTTCTTCAAGGTTTTTCACCACTTTGTGCGGTTTACTCGGAATCGAGCAACATTTTTCCATTATATACCGACCCAAAGGCAATGGTAGAGCCGAGGCAGCCGTGAAATCCGTCGTGAATATGCTTCGCCTTTCACTGGCTGACTCGCGCAGCAACTGGATATCAGTTCTACCATGGTCTTTGTTTTATATCAATACCCTACCAGGGTTGGTTTTACCTCACTCCCCCTATAAATTAGTTTTCGGACGGGACCCTCCGGCCATAGGGGATGTCCCTTCGGAGAGACCCGCCCGAACGAGTGTCAGTTGCGAGACCTGGTTTGCGGAAGTAGAAAATCTACGTTCTGCAGTCCAGAAGCGCGTGACTGATATTCATGCAGCAAAACGGAAATCGTTTTTGCAGAATTTCAAGTCACCTGTTTAGTCCCGGTGACCGCGTGTGGGTACGGAATAGCCGTACTCGCATGCAGTCTTCCAAGCTGGACCCCCTCTGGCTCGGCCCCTGTGAAATCCTAGAAAGACTAGGTACCAGCGGGCGTTACAAGGTTGCATTACCGAATGGTGTTGAGGACGTTCATATGGACGACTTCAAACCATACCTGTCGCCACCGGATGGGAAACCCATCCCGTGTTTGCACTTCAAACCCCGTTCCAGATTACCTGAGACGGACGACTTTGTAGTCGATAAAATTATCGATCACAAAATCGACAAAGGTATGCACCTTTGGAAGGTCCGCTGGAAAGGGTATGGGCCCGAGGAGGACACTTGGGAGCCAGCAACCAGTTTTGTTGGGTATGTCCAGCAAGATTGGAAGCTGTGGAATAAAAACATAACATTGATGTTTCCATGACAAGTTTTTGAGAACGCATGGGAAACCCATGTTGTTTTCTTTCTTTTTATCATTGATTCTTATCATTCTTTCTTTCCGCAGACTTTTTCCAAAATACCAACCAGGTACCCTCACTTACACAACAAACCAACCCAAACATCCCACCGTACCCCCGGGCGGTATCATGCTGCCCGGTGGAAGGGAGCCAGGCGGAGGACCGCCTTACCACCCCACCACTCACCCTCAACCTGACCAGTATGCGTACCGATACGGTACGCAGCCACCTGCACGGACTGCGGCTCAGGGAAACCCTGAAGCCAGCAGCAGTAGCAGGATGACCCAGATGCCCGCGGAAGCGCGGCCATCTCAGCCATCAGGCTCTCGTCGCCTCCCACCGTATGCGGGTGTGATGATCCACCGCACGGCGGAGACGATGAACCGGGTTATGCGTATGAGCGCAAACCCGGCACCAGACCAACTCACACAGGCATTGTGGGATGACCACTGCCGTAAAGTTTTGACCATCGCGAATACCCCTCCAGCCCTGTGGTGTATGTGCGCCCAGGCGACGATGACCGGTCTGGTGTATTACACCGACCCGGACGCGTCGGGATTCGCGGCAGACATTACCATGCGTGACCTGGGCGTGGAAGTCCCGCCACAGGTCGCAGGCAGGTACCACCGTTGGCACTTACACTGCACATTTTCGTGCTCACTCCCCCGGATTACCCGAGGAAGAGACGGTGGAAGCACCTGTCCGGAGTGAACACCCACGTGTGAAAGAAAGTATTTTTCGATCCCCTGAGCGCATGCCCCGGCGGGATTATCCTGCGCAGGAGCCTGTGTCTCAGTACACCGTCTCTGGGGATTATCCCCAGGAGGCGCCAATGCCACGGGATCAGTACGTATCCACCTCAACCCCACCCAACCATACCTGACCCTATCCCACGACGTCCTGCGGAGGGAAATCCTCCCCCGACGTCTGACTCTGCCCGAAGCGCTCGTCCGCGGGAAGCCGCGGCAGCGCCTCGTGCGGCACCAGTTCCCCCGGCACGGGATGAACCCGTTAACCCGTGGACTGGTCGGCCGTTCGAGACTGAGGAGGACCGTCAACAGTATGAATATGCTGTGACGATCCAACGACAAATCGCACGTCGCCCCCCTGTTTCCGCTGGCCAGGGATACCCTGCCCGGGCGGAAATGACACGGGAAGAGCGCCAGCAGTATGATGCTGCTGTGTCGGCTCTCACAGGAGTCCCAGCTCCATCACGGTTAAGTCAACCAGCGCGACAGCGGGACGTGGCTGTGGCGGAAGCGCCACCAGCACGACCCACAAGCTCTGCCGCCGGCAAACGTGACCGCGGCCCGGAAAATCTGACGCCGCAGCCACAACGCCGCTCGCCGAGGTCGGAAAATCCGCCCGCGGCGATGCACGTCGACGCTGAGGAGGAAGCTCCGCCAGCGCCCGACGTGACGGCAGAACGGGCACGTCGGGAAACCCGACCATCCCCAGTCGCACCGGTTTACTCGAATCGTGGTGATGCTGAGCAGGAATTTGCTCGAACACCAAGCACGGAATCCGTGACTTATCCTGTGTATACAGAAGAAGACCCAGAATACTGGGAATATTGGGACCCATATCGGGCGACGATAGAATGGCTGTCCAACACGAAGGGCAAGGGTAAAGGAAAAGGCAAGGGTAAGGGTAAAGGTAAAGGCCAGGAGAAAGGTGGGAAAGCCCCATCTGGGAAAGGCGGAAAACCCGCTGGACCACCTCCAGGCAAAGGCGGAAAATCTGCCGGACCCCCAGCAGGAAAAGGCGGAAAAGCCGCCGAACCTTCGAAAACGAAGGATTACGACGCTGACCAGCTGTTCGATTACTTGGATGAAATCTGGCCGAAAATCGACCAGGATCTCGAAAAGTACACGCGTGCTGGCAACGTGATCCACCGACCACCGGAAGCGGTGCTCGCAGTGGTGCAGGATCGTATGCACGATCACTGCAAACGATTCATCTACAGTACCGAACTTCATCCGTTTGAGGGATACCCTCATTCGGATGAAATGGTCCTGGACCAGATGTCTGGTTTCTGGGAACTCTGGTTCTGGTTGGGATATCCCTGCCAGAACTTTGGCATTTTCACCGACCGAAACGGTCTGACATACATCGATTGTTTGAACACATGTGAAGACGATGAAACATTCGTAGCACAGTTGAAGGAAATCTTCAACCACATGTATTCCGTCAGCGCACTGGGAATCCAGTGGAAATATTACCCCCTGCCGGAGAAACTCCAGGCGCAGGCTGCGGTAATGTTCACAAAAACCTCCAAGTATTCTTGGACAGCATGTATGGCATGCTGTTCAAGGTACTGGACGTGGACCTCGCCTACCCTCAACGATACAAACTGGAATGCCGTTTTGCAAGGAAGTCCACATTGTTGACTTCTGGGGTTTCGGGAGCGCGGAAAACCGCCTCCGACTGCCGAGAATGCCGGCAGCCCACCGACCAGGAGATTCCTCCTGCATCAGTGCCGGAAACCCCAGATCGGAACGCAAGACCGGAAGGTGCTGAAACAGCACCGGCAGAAAATATTTCTGCTCCAACAATACTGGCACAGGGCGTGGATTACCTACGTCCTGGAAGTATATATATTTTCCTGGAACAGATGACCACCGATGTGGATATCCACAGGAAGTGGATACCTCGGGGATACACCGAGGTAGATGCCAGACCGTATGATCCAGACCGACGCAGGATAAACCTGCGGCCGGACTGGACGGGGAGAAATCGGCCTCCGGGAACACCTGCAGACCCAGTTCGGGAAATCCTGGACTGGCAGGAGTTCGAAGTGTTCTTCGCTCCCCGCGAGCTAAGCCAACCGCTACGCAGTACCACTGCCAGCTTTCCTGGAAGAAACGGGAGAGTATGGTATGGGTGAGGCCCGTCGATCGCAGTGGGAAGACCTCTGCCTGATCAACGAGGATGAGCCTCAACCTCCACCCGGAAGCTGGGTGCGAGCGTCGTGGCCACCTCCATACCCCAACTCTGACAGGAGTGAAAGTATTAGCTTTTTCCGCCTGTCAAATGCCAAGGGTGCTACAGAAGCAGGGAAGACCCGCGTTCTGCAGCCCAACTACACACAGAGGAGTCCCTCCGGAAGCGGAGGAGACAGGAGAAGCGGTCCCAATGGCCGAGGATGAACCTCAGCCTGCGGAACCCCGGCACGGGAAACCCGTAGCCCGTCGGTCGTGATGCTGGACACTGTGGCGGAAACCGCCCAGCGCCCAGGATCACCGAGGTGAAATGACGCCTGTCCCACTGTCACCATCCTCACTGGGTACGCCTGGCGGACCGACCCCTCCGCGGGAAAACCCGCCGGAGACGGTAACCCCTACGCCTGAGGTATTACGCCTCAAGCTTCCTGTCCCCGGGGAAATCCCGACGACAGAGGAGCCAGTGGAGGAGCCCACTTCAGGGGAAGGACCTGAACGGCGCCCCTCACTGGGCGGACGTGTACTCGGTGGTTTGCGATCACTGATCGCAGTTGTCACCCCACGTGGCACTGCGGCCAGTTCTTCCACTGCTGTGCGGCGAAACGGCCCAGCCAGCGGACGAAACAACTGAAGCTGCAGCCATGGAGGAGGATGAACCTCCCCCAATGGCCGCGCCACCGCCGGTGTCGGAAACGACACGGACGGAGGGCGAACCAACGGCAATGTCAGTGGTGACAACGCTACCCGTGCCAGTGCAGGATGAACCTACATTAGCACCGGTAGCGGATCAGAGGCACGGGATGAGCCCGTACCTCCACACACGCGGTCACTGCACCGAAGCGTGCGGCACACGGACACCGGCACCTGAAAAACAGGCTGCACGGACATCCATGCCCCCACCACAGACTCCGCCAACGCGAAGTGCAGCGGCGACGCCCACACCCACACCATCCTCCACGGCTGCTCCTGGGAAACCCACGAGCGCAGCGAAGGAACGCGTAGGGCGACCCTCAGCTCGGGAAACCCCTGCTGAAGGTCAACGACGCTCGGTGTCGGGGAAAAGACCCCCGGCCCAGCCGTCACCACGCACCTGGTCAAGCAAGCGTGACGCCGAACGGCGACCCTCGGATGCTCCGGAAAGCGGAAGTCCGAAGGCCCCGGCCAAATCAAAGCCCGGTGCCGCGCCTTGCAAACCCTCACCTAAGACAGGTGATCAGCCCCCACCGAAAGGCGGTGGTGGTGCTGGAGGCCAGGGTGCATCTTCTTCTCGAGGATTAGCCTCGGGAGGAGGATTCACACAGGTCACATCATCCGGCTATGGGAAAACCTCACAGCCGAAACCACCTACGAAGGGGCAGGGAAAATCCCGCGCCTCTACGACTACGACACCTTCGGAAGGCGAAGTTGTCATCGACTGGAATGCGATGACTCAGGATGATCCTGAGACTCATGACCTGAAAAACAGGTACATGATGATCGAACACAAGCTGCGAACAGACCAATGCCTCAATCGGTGGATTGAACCACTGTTCTGTCAAGGACGGAAATGGTCCTTTGACCAGAATGTCACCTGGAATTATTACAATTCCAGATCACCACGTGTTTTGGCCCAATACTTTGGCGAGGAATTCCTCGTCGACAGAACATCGGAAAACCGATTTGTGTGGCTCTGCACTGTTTGCCACAGGATGTACAACAGTGCCCTGACTTGGGATTACCCCTCGTCCATGTGTGCAACCCTGTGGATCGGAAATCGTTCCACAAGGATATGTACATACCCAACTGTGCCGCCTTGGTATGCGCCAAGTGCGTGGACAGTTGGACCCACAAGCACAATTTTAGCTACACGGACGAGATGGTACGAATGTACCAGTACTCTGCGTCAACTGCCTGCGAGGTACCTTCTGGCACACTGCGGAAGGCGCAGTTCGCACAATCGTGCCGAGTGCCGAGAAGCCACTGGAGGAATACTCCACCTTGAACAAAAAGTTCAAGGACTTCTTCAAGTATGCCAACCTCAAGCTCGACGACTACCGCCACACGGGAATGGCCCGTGGGTGGCAGATCGACAGTGGGGCGATACGCCTCGCTGCTGAGGAAGCAGGGGTAAGATTACCTTACCTCTGGGAGACAGCGGACAGGGAAAAGATACTTTTCCGCCTGTTCACAACCCAGGACCGAAACGGTCGCTGGTGCCTACCACAATGGCCACCCGAAAAACACGGGATGACCTGGAAGGACTGGCTAGGGGCCGTATTGCGACCCCATACAGTCCGGGCGGAATGCGCCTATCACGTTCCCATCGACTTCCACCCGGGGAATGCCCCGCAGGTGTCAGCCAATCACCCTCGGAGAAACTACTTCATCTGGCCAGCGACTTTGCCCAGGAAATTCTGGGAGAAGCTGCAGTGGTTTCTCGCGGAAAGAGCGAGTGCCACCAAGCAGACAGTACCCGAAGGATGGGTTCGGGACTGGATCGCACCTGATTTCGACTACGACTCGCCAGAAACCTGGCTTGTCGACAGGCCACAGCCACCACAATTCCAGATGGTCCTTGTGGAAGATCCCTTGGACTCCCGCCATGACTATTGGCGGCTGGAGCGGATGTAATGCCGAAACGGCATTACCAAGCCCATGTAAGGTAAGCGCCTTCATGGAGCTCATACACTATATATATACACTGGAAGCGGAAATCGCTAAACAGCCCTGGGATGAACCTGGGTCTGTGTCCCTCAGCGCTCTGGATGGAAGCATCCAAGAGCCCCCCCCCCGCCAACCCATCTCCAGTGGCCATGCGGACGGAAACCGTCTGCGGGAGGTAATCGCCTCTTATTGCGTCGTGAAGGAGCTACTGCTGTGAAGACCTTGGCAGCCGGGAAACCTGGCAAGCCGCTAAGTGACGCACAGCACACAGCGCGCACGCCGTAATAATAGGCCAACTTGTCACTTTTCGGCCCTAAGGCCCTTAAGGCTGCCAGACAGCAAAAATTCTGTTCTGGCCTAAGCCAGCCCCCTCTCCTCCCTACTTTCCCCCCACCCCCGCAAAGCTGTCGCCGGCAGTCGGTTTTGTAAGTAGGCTTTTGTTTCCTAGTGCGGATATGACCGCCTAGGAGCCTTATCCGGGTATGACCAGGATAAGAGCCTGCCCCCCCCTTCCACACCTCTCCCTTGGGTTTTCAGCGAATCGCTTGACCAACCCGCGTGCCTTTGGCACACCCAAACTGGGTGGATGGGACACTTTGTCAGGAAACCTGCCAAGCCCCGTTTCCCACAGTGGGCTTTTTCACACCCCACCTAAGCCGAAACGGCTAATAGGTAACCGCGAAACGCGGCTAACCTTTTGCGCGTTTTTGGGCTTTGGGTGGATGCCACTGTGCGGAAAGGAGAGACACCGAATGGAGAAGTGAACCCCACCTGGGCAGCGTCAGATATCCTGACTGGACTGGGAAACCCTGGTCCATGAAGGAAATCGGGCGTAGCCCTGGGAGGGGGATGTGTACCAGGCACGTCCCAGCTCTGTAGGATATCTGCAGAGTGGGTTCTGTGACGGTCGCACCACTGTGGAAACCACAGCTGGTAAGATCGTGGCAGACCCTTCTGGGATCTGCCCCTGGACACGTCAGCACTTTTCTCTCCTTCCCCCACAGGTGGTATTCTTTACTCTCACAATCTCCAAGTTTCACCATTGGTTTTGTCAGAGGGAAAAACCCTCGAACAATCGACTTTGATCTCAGAAGAAACTTCTGAATCTTTGCTTTGTGCTTTGCTTCTTGGGGAATTGGGAAGAAAAGGGGAAAACCACTTTTCGTTACTCCAAAGACTTTTCCCTACCATAAGTAGGCTGCGCACCAAGGCGAAAGCGAAAGGCTTTTACAGAAAGTTCCAAAAAGGGGAAAAGGGAAAGCTTTGGACGTACACTCATCGCGTCTGCCGGGTAGAGCGCTCGTTTACGCGCCCGCCTATTTCGGCCGAAAATCACCGAAAAATGACGTTTTTAGGCGTCGTTACCAAGTGCTGTTTGCGCCTCCCGGGCGGTATGCTGCGTTTTACGCACGCCCGCCGCGGGCAAAATTGCGCCTGTCCGCCCGCCGCCCTTCGCAACAACAGGTAAAGGATCGCCGACCTCTAGCCGGGGCAGAGCGCTCGTTTTTGAAGCGCCGGCGCGCCGATTTCGGCCGAAAATGACCGAAAATGACGTTTTTTGGGAGGCGTCCGTTACCAAAGTGCTATTTTGCGCCTCCCGGGCGGTAACTGCTGCGTTTTACGCACGCCCGCGCGGGCAAAATTGCGCCTGTCCGCCCGCCGCCCTTCGCAACAATCAGTAAAGGATCGCCGACCTCTAGCCGGGGCAGAGCGCTCGTTTTTAGCGCCGGCGCGCCGATTTCGGCCGAAAATGACCGAAAAATGACGTTTTTGGGGCGTCCGTTACCAAAGTGCTATTTTGCGCCTCCCGGGCGGTAACTGCTGCGTTTTACGCACGCCCGCCGCGGGCAAAATTGCGCCTGTCCGCCGCCCTTCGCACAATCAGTAAAGGATCGCCGACCTCTACCGGGGCAGAGCGCTCGTTTTTACGCGCCGGCGCGCCGATTTCGGCCGAAAATCACCGAAAAATGACGTTTTTTGGGAGGCGTCCGTTACCAAAGTGCTTTTTGCGCCTCCCGGGCGGTAACTGCTGCGTTTTACGCACGCCCGCCGCGGGCAAAATTGCGCCTGTCCGCCCGCCGCCCTTCGCAACAGGTGAAAGGATCGCCGACCTCTAGCCGGGGCAGAGCGCTCGTTTTTGGAGCGCGCGCGGCCGATTTCGGCCGAAAAACCGAAAAATGACGTTTTTGGGGCGTCCGTTACCAAAGTGCTATTTTGCGCCTCCCGGGCGGTAACTGCTGCGTTTTACGCACGCCCGCCGCGGGCAAAATTGCGCCTGTGCTCCGCCGCCCTTCGCAACACAGGTAAAGGATCGCCGACCTCTAGCCGGGGCAGAGCGCTCGTTTTTGGAGCGCGGCCGGCCGATTTCGGCCGAAAAGACCGAAAAATGACGTTTTTTGGGAGGCGTCCGTTACCAAGTGCTATTTTGCGCCTCCCGGGCGGTAACTGCTGCGTTTTACGCACGCCCGCCGCGGGCAAAATTGCGCCTGTCCGCCCCCCTTCGCAACATCAGTAAAGGATCGCCGACCTCTAGCCGGGGCAGAGCGCTCGTTTTTGAGCGCCGGCGCGATTTCGGCCGAAAATGACCGAAAAATGACGTTTTGGGAGGCGTCCGTTACCAAAGTGCTATTTTGCGCCTCCCGGGCGGTAACTGCTGCGTTTTACGCACGCCCGCCGCGGGCAAAATTGCGCCTGTCCGCCCGCCGCCCTTCGCAACAACAGTAAAGGATCGCCGACCTCTAGCCGGGGAGAGCGCTCGTTTTTGGAGCGCCGCCGCGGCGCATTTCGGCCGAAAATGACCGAAAAATGACGTTTTTTGGGAGGCGTCCGTTACCAAAGTGCTATTTTGCGCCTCCCGGGCGGTAACTGCTGCGTTTTACGCACGCCCGCCGCGGGCAAAATTGCGCCTGTCCGCCCGCCGCCTTCGCAACAACAGTAAAGGATCGCCGACCTCTAGCCGGGGCAGAGCGCTCGTTTTTGGCGCCGGCGGCCGATTTCGGCCGAAAATGACCGAAAAATGACGTTTTTGGGGCGTCCGTTACCAAAGTGCTATTTTGCGCCTCCCGGGCGGTAACTGCTGCGTTTTACGCACGCCCGCCGGGGCAAAATTGCGCCTGTCCGCCCGCCGCCTTCGCAACACAGGTAAAGGATCGCCGACCTCTAGCCGGGGCAGAGCGCTCGTTTTTAGCGCCGGCGCGCCATTTCGGCCGAAAATGACCGAAAAATGACGTTTTTGGGGCGTCCGTTACCAAGTGCTATTTTGCGCCTCCCGGGCGGTAACTGCTGCGTTTTACGCACGCCCGCCGGGGCAAAATTGCGCCTGTCCGCCCCCGCCTTCTCGAACACAGGTAAAGGATCGCCGACCTCTAGCCGGGGCAGAGCGCTCGTTTTTGGGCGGCGCGGCCATTTCGGCCGAAAATGACCGAAAATGACGTTTTTGGGGCGTCCGTTACCAAAGTGCTATTTTGCGCCTCCCGGGCGGTAACTGCTGCGTTTTACGCACGCCCGCCGCGGGCAAAATTGCGCCTGTCCGCCCGCCGCCCTTCGCAACAATCAGTAAAGGATCGCCGACCTCTACCGGGGCAGAGCGCTCGTTTTTGAGCGCCGCGCGCCAATTTCGGCCGAAAATGACCGAAAATGACGTTTTTGGGGCGTCCGTTACCAAAGTGCTATTTTGCGCCTCCCGGGCGGTAACTGCTGCGTTTTACGCACGCCCGCCGCGGGCAAAATTGCGCCTGTCCGCCCGCCGCCCTTCGCAACAATCAGGTAAAGGATCGCCGACCTCTAGCCGGGGCAGAGCGCTCGTTTTTGGAGCGCCGGCGCGGCCGATTTCGGCCGAAAATGCCGAAAAATGACGTTTTTTGGGGCGTCCGTTACCAAAGTGCTATTTTGCGCCTCCCGGGCGGTAACTGCTGCGTTTTACGCACGCCGCCGCGGGCAAAATTGCGCCTGTCCGCCGCCGCCCTTCGCAACAGTCAGGTAAAGGATCGCCGACCTCTAGCCGGGGCAGAGCGCTCGTTTTTGGAGCGCCGGCGCGCCAATTTCGGCCGAAAATGACCGAAAAATGACGTTTTTGGGGCGTCCGTTAAAAGTGCTATTTTGCGCCTCCCGGGCGGTAACCTGCGTTTTACGCACCGCCCCCGCGGGCAAAATTGCGCCTGTCCGCCGCCCGCCCTTCGCAACACGGTCAGTAAAGGATCGCCGACCTCTAAGCCGGGGCAGAGCGCTCGTTTTTGGAGCGCCCGCGCCGGCATTTCGGCCGAAAATGACCGAAAAATGACGTTTTTGGGGTCCACAAGTGCTATTTTGCGCTCCCGGCGGTATAACTGCGCGTTTTACGCACGCCGCCGCGGGCAAAATGCGCCTGTCCGCCGCCGCCCTTCGCAACAGTGAGTAAAGGATCGCCGACCTCTAGCCGGGCAGAGCGCTCGTTTTGAAGAGCGCCGGGCGGCCAATTTCGGCCGAAAAAGACCGAAAAATGACGTTTTTGGGCGTCCGTTACCAAAGTGCTATTTTGCGCCTCCCGGGCGGTAACTGCTGCGTTTTAACGCACGCCCCCGCGGGCCAAATGCTGTCCGCCCGCCGCCCTTCGCAAAACAAGGATAAAGGATCGCCGACCTCTTAGCCGGGGCAGAGCGCTCGTTTTGGACGCCCGGGCCAATTTCGGCCGAAAATGAACCGAAAAATGACGTTTTTTTGGGCGTCCGTTACCAAAGTGCTATTTGCGCCTCCGGCGGTAACGCTGCGTTTTACGCACGCCCCCGCGGGCAAAATTGCGCCTGTCCCGCCGCGCCCTTCGCAACTCGAGTAAAGGATCGCCGACCTCTAGCCGGGGAGCGCTCGTTTTTGGGCGCGCCGGCCGATTTCGGCCGAAAATGACCGAAAATGACGTTTTTGGGGGCGTCCGTTACAAAGTGCTTTTGCGCCTCCCGGGCGGTAAACGCTGAGTTTTACGCACGCCCGCCGCGGGCAAAATTGCGCCTGTCCGCCGCCGCCCTCGCAACAATCAGTAAAGGATCGCCGACCTCTAGCCGGGAGAGCGCTCGTTTTTGGAGCGCCGCACGGCCAATTTCGGCCGAAAATGACCGAAAAAATGACGTTTTTGGGGCGTCCGTTACCAAAGTGCTATTTGCGCCTCCCGGGCGGTAACTGCTGCGTTTTACGCACGCCCGCCGCGGGCAAATTGCGCCTGTCCCCGCCGCCGCCCTTCGCAACACAGTAAAGGATCGCCGACCTCTAGCCGGGGCAGAGCGCTCGTTTTTGTGGCGTCGCAGGCCATTTCGGCCGAAAATGACCGAAAAATGACGTTTTGGGGCGTCCGTTACCCAAAGTGCTTATTTTGCGCCTCCCGGGCGGTAACTGCTGCGTTTACGCACGCCCGCCGCGGGCAAAATTGCGCCTGTCCGCCCGCCGCCCTTCGCAACAATGACGTAAAGGATCGCCGACCTCTAGCCGGGGTAGAGCGCTCGTTTTTGGAGCGCGCCGGCCAATTCGCCGAAAATGACCGAAAAATGACGTTTTTTGGCCGGCCGTTACCAAAGTGCTATTTTGCGCCTCCCGGGCGGTAACTGCGCTGCTTTTTACACCCGCCCGCCGCGGGCAAATTGCGCCTGTCCGCCGCCGCCCTTCGCAACATGACGTAAAGGATCGCCGACCTCTAGCCGGGTAGAGCGCTCGTTTTGGACGTGCCACGGCCAATTCGGCCGAAAATGACCGAAAATGACGTTTTTTAGGGCCGTCCGTTAACCAGTGCTATTTTTGCGCCTCCCGGGCGGTAACCGCTGCGTTTTACGCGCGCCCGCCGCGGGCAAAATTGCGCGTCCGCCGCCGCCCTTCGCAAACGTAAAGGATCGCCGACCTCTAGCCGGGCAGAGCGCGTCGTTTTTGGAGGCGTCGCCAGGCCGATTTTCGGCGAAAATGACCGAAAAATGACGTTTTTGGCGTCCGTTACCAAAGTGCTATTTTGCGCCTCCCGGGCGGTAAACTGCTGCGTTTTACCGCACGCCCGCCGCGGGCAAAATTGCGCCTGTCGCCCGCCGCCTTCGCAACAGTGATAAAGGATCGCCGACCTCTAGCCGGGGTAGAGCGCTCGTTTTGAGGCGCGCGGCCGGAATTTCGGCCGAAAATGACCGAAAAACTGACGTTTTTTAGGCGTCCGTTACCAAAGTGCTATTTTGCGCCTCCCGGGCGGTAACCGCTGCGTTTTACCGCACGCCCGCCGCGGGCAAAAGTTGCGCCTGTCCGCCCGGCCGCGCCTTCGCAACTGACGTAAAAGGATCGCCGACCTCTAGCCGGGAGAGCGCTCGTTTTTGGAGCGCGCAGCGCCATTTCGGCCGAAAATGACCGAAAAATGACGTTTTTTTGGGGCGTGCCGTTGCCAAAGTGCGCGCTCTCCCGGGCGGTAACTGCTGCGTTTTACACCCGCCCCGCGCGGGCAAAATTGCGCCTGTCCGCCGGCCGCCCTTCGCAACAGTGACGTAAAGGATCGCCGACCTCTAGCCGGGGCAGAGGCGCTCGTTTTGGAGCGGCCACGGCCATTTCGGCCGAAAATGACCGAAAACTGACGTTTTTTAGGGCGTCCGTTACCACAAGTGCTATTTTGCGCCTCCCGGGCGTAACCGCTGCGTTTTACGCCGCCCCCGGGCAAATTGTGCCTGTCCGCGTCCGCCGCCGCCGCCTTGCAACAGTGACGTAAAGGATCGCCGACCTCTAGCCGGGGCAGAGCGCTCGTTTTTGGAGCGGCACGGCCATTTCGGCCGAAAATGACCGAAAACTGACGTTTTTTGGCGTCCGTTACCAAAGTGCTATTTGCGCCTCCCGGGCGGTAACGCTGCGTTTTACGCACGCCCGCCGCGGCAAAATGCGCCTGTCCGCCCGGCCCGCCCTTCGCAACGTGATAAAGGATCGCCGACCTCTAGCCGGGGCAGAGCGTCGTTTTTGGGGCGTCGCACGGCCGATTTCGGCCGAAAATGACCGAAAAACTGACGTTTTTTTAGGCGTCCGTTACCAAGTGCTATTTTGCGCCTCCCCGGGCGGTAACGCTGCGTTTTACGCACGCCCGCGCGGGCAAAATTGCGCCTGTCCGCCCGCCGCCCTTCGCAACAGTGACGTAAAGGATCGCCGACCTCTAGCCGGGGCAGAGCGCTCGTTTTGAGGCGTCGCAACGGCCAATTTCGGCCGAAAATGACCGAAAACTGACGTTTTTTGGCGCCGTTACCAGTGCTATTTTGCGCCTCCCGGGCGGTAACTGCTGCGTTTTACGCGCCCGCCGCGGGCAAAATTGCGCCTGTCCGCCGCCGCCCTTCGCAACGGTGAGTAAAGGATCGCCGACCTCTAGCCGGGGCAGAGCGCTCGTTTTGGAGCGCGGCGCGGCCAATTTCGGCCGAAAATGACCGAAAAATGACGTTTTTTGGGCCGTCTTACCAAAGTGCTATTTTGCGCCCTCCCGGGCGGTAACTGCTGCGTTTTACGCACGCCGCCCGCGGGCAAATTGCGCCTGTCCGCCGCCGCCCTTCGCAAACAGTGAGTAAAGGATCGCCGACCTCTAGCCGGGGCAGAGCGCTCGTTTTTGAGCGCCGGCGCGAATTTCGGCCGAAAATGACCGAAAAATGACGTTTTTTAGGGCGCCGTTACCAAAGTGCTATTTTGCGCCTCCCGGGCGTAACCGCTGCGTTTTACGCGCGCCGCCGCGGCAAAATTGCGCGTCCCCGCGGCCGCCCTTCGCAACATGATAAAGGATCGCCGACCTCTAGCCGGGCAGAGCGTCGTTTTTGGGGCGTCCCAGGCCAATTTCGGCCGAAATGACCGAAAATGACGTTTTTGGGGCGTCCGTTACCAAAGTGCGTTTGCGCCTCCGGGCGTAACTGCTGCGTTTACGCACGCCCGCCGCGGGCAAATTGCGCCTGTCCGCCGCCGCCCTTCGCACAGTGAGTAAAGATCGGGCCTCTCCAGCCGGGGTAGAGCGCTTGTTTTGGAGCGTCGCCACGCGAATTTCGGCCGAAAATGACCGAAAACTGACGTTTTTAGGCGGCTCGTACCACAGTGCTATTTGCGCCTCCCGGGCGGTAACCGCTGCGTTTTAACGCCGCCCGCCGCGGCAAAATTGCGCGTGTCCCGCCGCCGCCCTTCGCAACAGTGATAAAGATCGCCGACCTCTAGCCGGGGTAGAGCGTCGTTTTTGGGCCGGCGCCAGGCCATTTCGGCCGAAAATGACCGAAAACTGACGTTTTTTGGGCCGTCCGTTACCAAGTGCTATTTTGCGCCTCCCGGGCGGTAAACGCTGCGTTTTACGCACGCCCGCCGCGGGCAAAATGCGCCTGTCCGCCCGCCGCCCTTCGCAACAGTGACGTAAAGGATCCCGACCTCTAGCCGGGTAGAGCGGTCGTTTTTGAGCGTCCGCACGGCCGATTTCGGCCGAAAATGACCGAAAACTGACGTTTTTTAGGCCGTCCGTTACCGCAGTGTTATTTTGCGCCTCCCGGGCGTAACTGCTGCGTTTACGCGCCCGCCGCGGGCAAAAATTGCGCCCTGTCCGCCGCCGCCTTCGCAACAGTGAAAAAGGATCGCCGACCTCTAGCCGGGGCAGAGCGCTCGTTTTTGGGCGCGGCCACGGCCATTTCGGCCGAAAATGACCGAAAAATGACGTTTTTTAGGGGCCGGCCGTTCACAAAGTGCGTTTTTGCGCCTCCCGGGCGGTAACTGGCTGCGTTTTACGGCACGCCGCCGCGGGCAAAATTGCGCCTGTCCGCCGCCACCTTCGCAACAGTAGTAAAGGATCGCCGACCTCTAGCCGGGTAGAGCGCTTGTTTTTGGAGCGCCGCGCAGCCGTTTCGGCCGAAAATGACCGAAAAATGACGTTTTTTGGCGCCGTTACACAGTGCTATTTTGCGCCTCCCGGGCGGTAAAGCTGCGTTT
>CAAHFI010077746.1:0-13174 GCA_900893395.1 Euglena gracilis
ACCCCTGGTGCTTGTGACTCACTTTCTCATGGCTCACCAAAAACTGGAATTCTTGGTTTGGACTGTTGCACTGCACAATATTGGTGGACATCCGAATTGCAGCCAAACGTCCATGAATGAAATCCGGTGAAATTCACTTAAAATATAACCATACACAGGGGCGTCGCGTGGTGTATCATACATCAACCGAAAAATCAGGCGGTCTTCATCACACAACCCTTTGGACACGGGCATGGGAATGGGCGCCCCCACCTCGACCGAAACACGTTTGGAGGGAGCTCACCCAAAAATCGGAGAAAATTCAGCCCCCACCCCCGCATCAACGGAGAAGGTGAGGCTTCTTCCCCCTTGCAACATCCATCAATGATTCGGAATCCAAATGAATCGTCAAAACTCCATACACTTTGGGCCGCTCTCCTACACAGGGGCCATGGCTCAACATTGGTAAAAAAAATCCAAATCCTTCGGTCCCCCTTTCCACTCACGGTATGGGAAGGTGAGGTGAGGTTGGGGTGAGGAATACAAGCAGAGGGGCTTGGGGCTCGGGTAGCGTGTGATGGGTTTATAAAGAGGAAAGCCCCAACGTGGTTGGGCTATGGACATGTTGGGTGGTGGTGTATTCGGTTGGTTGGGTAAAAAGGCTTCATCTCCTCGTCACAGCTCCTCGTCTCGTTTCCTCGTCTCGTCTCCTTGTCTCGTCTCCTTGCTTGCGTCGGGTGCTCGCCTCATTCCTGCGGCGGTTCAGTCGCACTTTTCCCTTAGGGCTCCCTTGGGCGTGCCTCCAAGTCCTCAAAACCTGTGAGAGCAAAGCGAAAGCGAACATCAAACACAAAATATGCATCGAGAGAAAGAGAGAGAGAGAGAAAGATCAAATTCATCACACGCTCGAAAAAGCAAAACATATGAGTACTTTGGAGTCAAAAATAAAAGGTATGATGCACAAAAGCAATGCACAAGCACACAAACAACTCGCCGAAACAGCACTTGGCCCGACTCAAGACAAGAGCCTCAAACATTTGGGCTACGCGATTCAAAAAAAGCAAAATGAACCGAGCGTTCGCCTTTGGGCTCACTAGGGTTTCAAATATTTTTTTAATTCCGACATCACATCGACCCATAGATTTTTCTTTGTGCAATACCTCACCAACTCCTCACTAAATCGGTGTATGAAATTCCCCACCGGCTCCCAGGTTTCCTCCCCCTCGTTGTATCCAACCAATTTTGTAAGGAATTCCCAGGTTCTCCCCTTCTTTCGGTGGTTCAGAATTTTTTCTACCTCCCACTCATCAGGAATTACTTCCTCTTCTTTTTCGGTCCTCTTTAAAATGAACAAAGGCACCCCCTCACCAAAAACTTCAGGCACTTTGTACTCCTTAAGAAAACTACGATGAACCTTCATTTTCATCGCGGGTTTAATTTCAATAATGTAACTCCTCTCCGCCACCAGGGATTTAATAATCCTAGGTCCAAGCCATCTGGAACCCAATTTTTCTGCGGATCCTTCGGGTCTCCTGTACCACACTTGGGTTCCGAATTTAAGGGTACCAACTCCCTCCTCCCTTAGTTGACCCAACTCGCTCCCACCACTCGAACCCAATGTGTGTGGTTGAGAACCTTTGCAACTTTCTCACCCACCTCCCTTATTTCACGAAAGAAGATTTGAGCATCCTAACACTAATTTGATGGTTCATAGGGTATCCCCCCAATGGCTCTATCCCTTCCGAATAAAATCTGATAAGGACTAAAACCACTCTCCCCCTTTGTGTCATGAATGTGATTCAAAACTTGGGGAAGTGCTTCCACCCAATTCAATTTTTCCTCCACAAACAGCTTTCGGAGGATTTCCATAATTTGTTGACTGGCTCTTTCCACCCTCCCGTTTGCTTGGTGGTGGTAAGCTTGGGAAAATGCCTGTCGGATTCACATGAGCGAACACATGGTTTGCCACCATGTGTTGACAAAATGGCTCCCTTGGTCACTTGAAATTATTGACGGTACACCAAAGGGTTTCCATTGGGACCTTCGACATTTTGAAAAGATCAATAGCCACACATACCATGGGTGCGGGTGTATGGGTGTTGAGTCAATGGGTCCTTTCAATGTCTCCCCCCTCGAGCTTGCTTGACATGTTGTGCAATTTTTGCTACAACTGCGTGAAAGCTTTCACCTTCTTTTAATCAGCCCATGCATACCGCAAATTGACGTGCCTCCACACTTTTTCCGGACCAACGTGTCCAAGAACTTTGTGGTTTTCAAGGATTATCATTTCTTGAAAACTTAGTGGAATGCACAACCTCTCCTCTCGAAACGTTTGTTTTTTTGTGCCTTCACCCCCTTAGGCCACTCACCATTTTCTTGTGTTGCTTGCCAAACCTTTGTCAAGGTGTATGCAACCACCCAATCTTGCTCTCAAACCGATTTTGTTCCCTTGGGGGTTACACTTGGAGTTGGTGTGGCCTCACCATCTCCCGTGCATGTTCCCCCCCCCTTGGTAACTCACTGAATGAAAGTTTTGGGTAGATCACCAAATTACCCGCGGGGTCAACTGCATCCCAAAAAGTGACTGTCAACTTTTTGTACTTTTTCCCCTTTGACCTGGGCCCTTGTGAGTATTTGTTAACGGTGGTGTCTATGCCTCCCGGATTTACTACACCCTCGGTTCCCCTCTCTTGCATGCTATCCATGGAATAATTTGGTTCCACCAATTTGCCGCTACGGGTTATCCCCCCCTTAATCCACGTGTTACGGTTGTTAGGCTGATTTTTCACCCTAATCCACAAACAATTTCTTTCGTCTTCCCTTTCCTCTCCGATAAGTTCCTCCATTTCTTCCTTATCCTCGGTTGAACCGTGCTTTCTTACGTCCCTTAATGCTTGTGAGGCCGGGTAAGCCCACCGACTCGAAATGTCGGCAATTGTATTTTCTTTACCCGGTATGTAGCCCAGCGCCAAATCATACTTAGAAAAAATCTGGTTCCATCGTACCCTCCTACCCACCAGACCACTGGGGGTGTCGAGCACCTCTTTTGACCATGCATCCAAACTTTGGTGGTCGGTGAACACCAAAACGGGTTGAAGACCGATCCAACTTTCCCGTATTTGGAGAGCCAAAATTACGGCATAAGTCTCCAGCTCACGGGGGGTCCATTTCCTTTGCCCCACGGTAATTTTTCGGGACATGAAGGCAATAAGCACCGTCTTGGGGTCAACATCACGTCTTGGGGTGTGGGCTTACCATTTACTTTCTTTAGTTGTTCTGGTGTAGCTCCCACGGCGTACGCACTTGCATCTACCCTTAATACGAAGGGTTTATCGGGGTCTACACGTTTTAGGATTAAGCCCGAACACAAACGCATCTTCAACTCCTCAAATGCTTGGAGATCCCCCTCCTCAAAATCAACTCTTTTTTTGCTTCCTTTTTTACCAACATCCCTCGGAACCTTCAATTTGTCTTGCAAGGGTGCGGTAATTTGAGTATGCATATGGACGTATGCGTTGTAGTAGTTGGTAAAACCAAGAACAGCTATCAATGCCGTTATGCATGTGGGAATTTAATAGCACGACGTTTGCCCGGTGCTGGCCATCGAGCACCGTGACACAAAATTTTGGCCACACAATTCCACTTCCTAGATGAACAATTTTGCATTTTTTGGGTCCACCACAAAAAATTATTTGGCCAACAAACCCAATACTCTAGGAGGTCTTCCGCCTTCCCAACGGTTGTCCCCACCAACATTTCATCTATGTATGGGGTTGCTATGTCCCTTACGGGTGCTAGCCTCTCGTGCATCATTTGTTGAAATTGTTGTGAGGCGTTAGTTAACGCCATTACATTTACCCCCCATTGGTAGAGACCCTTTGGTGTGAAGGAGCAACTTATTGGCCGACTGTTTGGGTGAAGCGGTTGTTGGTGTAATGCTTGTTTTAAGTCCAAACTGGAGAACATTTAGTTGCCACCCTTCTTCACCAGGATATCGTCGATTTTCGGAAGAGGGTAGTTGCACCTACGGGTTTGGCTATTGGGTCCCCTCATGTCAACAACCCCGCTCCAAACAAAATCGTGAGACTTTTGGGCCCCGCGGAACGTTTGTGAGAGCCATTCGATTTTTTTGTTGTGGCTGGATCGATGAATTTCATATTGAGCAAATCTTGAGTGAGTTTTTCCAAAGCTTGTTTTCGTTTTCCGTGCATGAGGAATGGTTTTTGTGGAGTTGGTGTTGCTCCTTCCTTCAAAGGTATGAAAGAATACCCATAGGGTCCCCTTACGGGTGGGTCCGGGTATACCATTGACCTAAAAACCGTTCCTTCATACTTTTGCTGAATTTCCTCCCTTAATAGCCGTAACTTGCCTTCATCCTCATGTTCGTACCTGAAGTTGTATCGTTTTTTCTGTTTTTCCCATCATTTCAACAACTTTGTCCCAAGACACCTCCTGGCTGCCCAGAAATTTCTCAATCCCAGTTAATCTGTCCCCCAGAGCTTTGCTCTCCTGATTCACTGTCTGAAATCGCTGCTGCATTTCACTTATTAGTGTTTCAAAAATTGTCTTAGACTCCACTTCAACAGTTTTCAGACCAGCAGCAATATCAGTGAATCGTCGATTCAGCCCAGAGCACAGCTCACAGTTTACATTCTGAAGTGTAGAAATCTATTTTTGCAACTACAAAACGCTACCATTAAGGCTCTATCCCGTACATCTGGCTCTCTTCCAATCCCAGATTTAGATCCCAGATTTCAACTGGCTGAATGGGCTTCACTCCCTTAATTCCAACAGAACCAGAATTAGTCTTAAAACCTGGCTAGGGCTGTGTCACCGTAGATGCCTTGAGCTGAACCGTTCCAGTCAAAACTTGTTGCACCCTCCCTTCACTGGCCTTCAACCGTGACTCAAAATTGTTGCACAGATTTTGGACAACCTCCCTATGGCTTTCTTCCTTTGAAAAAGTCTGTTTTAATTTTGCCAAAGTCACACAAAACTGCTGTTTCGTACAATTTTCCATGTCATTTCGCAGCTTGTCAAAATGTTCTTCTTTTTGCACTTGTCTCATTTTTCCTCCATCGTTTGGGTCATCATGATTTCCATCATTTTACTGGGCCAGGTGAGTATCAGTGCCGTAGGGGGGGGGTATCTGAACGGTCACCAATGCTCACTGTTGCGTCTGCAGCTACACAACACATTTTGCAAAATGTCACTGTCCCAAAAGTTTCAGGTCGTTCAAGTGATTGGCTGAGATTCAAGGGTGAGTGGGTGGTGTTTTTCCAAGAATTCAATCTGATAAGTTGGGCCTCCTGGAATTTTGCTAGGAGATTTTGGGGAAAAAACTGCAGAATTTGCATTTGGTTGAAATGGGGGAGGCACTTACTGTTAATGAAGTGTGGGCCAAATTGGATGCCTGGCATTCGAGAAGTGAAGAGTTTGGAGCCAGAAAAAACTTTCGGGATCTCACATCGTGTCATCAAGGGATGGTTACAAGTCGTGGTTGGGATTTTCAAAGTTGACTTCAAGTTGTGTCGACAGAAAATCAAGGATTCTAGTGTGGGGGAGGTGAACAGACTACTCGTCGAAAGAATGCCTCCGTTTATTGTGCATTGTATTACCGATGAGGAAGAACGGATCAACACCAGCCAACCAACCGTTCGAATGAACTATCCACAGCCAACCACCACAGCCATTATTGAACATTTTGTGATGATTTTCACTAGGAAGAAACCCACAAGAGTCACAAAAATGAGTGAGGCGGAATTTGAAATTGTTTTGCCTGATGTGCAAAGCTGCGAAACACTCAAAAATTACAACAGAAAAGAACTCAATGATTCCAATGTTTTGGTTCGGGTCCGAGAAAATGAACCAAATTTGAGTGTTGAAGACATTTTCCATGTTGTGACTTCAAAGTTGGCACTCAGAGATCGTCAAGACTTGATGCTAAAACCCACCCACAGCCAAAACTCATACAGACGTTCTCCACCGGTGGGGGCGGAGAGAAAAGGGGGTAAATCCAACAGTCGGGAGGGTTCCCTCTCAAAGAAACGTTATTTTTCTGGAAAGCAGGTGGCACCTCCAACATCTTCTACGCCAAAGTTAACAAGTTCTGCCTTGCCGAATGCTTCAAGTGGTTCTGTTCCCATTACCTCTGAAAGTCATACCCAAAACGTTGCACAAAATGCAGAACTTCCAAAATATGTGCCAAATACAAATGGTGGAGTTTAGGTTCAAACACCACCAAGATCGTCTACGTGGCCAACTTGGCAACGGCAAAATCAAAACCAAAATCTTGGAAAGGCCAACGTTTCAAGGGTGCTCAAAATTATCAAGGCCAAGGACGATAAAGGGGGAAGGGGGTCCAGCCAATCGAATGAAAATTGGAACCAACAGTCTTCCCAAAAAGGAAAGGGCAAAGGCAAAGGCCAAGGGATAAGGTTCTTCCAATATCAACGGTTGGAAGGGAGTGGGGTACAGTGCAAACCGAAATGTTGCACCCCCAGTCCGTCTTTAGGGACGCCGCGGTCATGTTTTTGAGGGGTTTACATCCTCGGGCATCGAAAACACCCAAAGTATTTTACAATAACTAACCACATCTTCATGTGGAGATTATTACCATGTTGGACAATGTGTGTCTTTATCTTCCAGTCCCTCCACCTCAGGTTCAACGACAAGTGATCAAGGGTGCCCACCGAAGACCAGCAATGGTGAAACCGAAGACAATTCAATGAATTCATCATCAACAATTGACTCAAGGAGGCAAGAAGCCTCGAGCCAATGGCAGCCTGTGTCGAGGAAGGGCAAGCCGGGCAAACCGTGGGGTCGACCCAAACCGTGCACCAGGTGTGCAATCCAGGAGAGTGCACGGCCCAGGCTCAACAATTATTATGATTGTTTGACAGAAAGATCGTCCATCAAAGGTGTGGGAAGTAGGAAAATTACCAAGGCGTTGGATTTGTTTTCAGGAAAAGGGTCTGTGGGGAGGTGTTTGTAGGAAAACGGATACCAGGTGGTATCTTAGGATTTCAACCCAAAAATTCACCCAACCCACGTGACAGACATTTTGGAGTGGGATTATCGCAAATACTCCCAGGGATACTTTGAATTTATTGCGGCCGGTGTGCCATGTACGCAGTATAGCCTTGCAAAAACGATAGGGGGTATGGACGTGCAAACGGCAGATCGCCTTGTTGAAAAAAATTTGGAGATCGTGGAATATTTCCAACCCAATTTGTGGTGGCTTGAAAATCACCGTACAGGATATTTACCCAAACGGCAATGCGTTCGAAATTTGAATTTCATTGATGTTGATTATTGCCAATTTTCTGATTGGGGATAGCAAAAAACCCACCCGTATTTGGGGGAGTGAGAATCTCCTAACTTTGAAGGACAAAATTTGTGATGGAAAAACCTGCCCCAACATGCTGTTGAAGGAGGGGGGCAGGTGGGCGCACAAAGAGCAATTGGGTAGGAGGCATATGCACACGAGCACACATCAAAAACGGAGAATGCTTCAAAATCTGATTGAATATCTTCTCTCGGCCCGTGATTTTAAGGAGGAGAAATTTTCCTTTAAAAGGAAGAATTATGTCGTGAGAAACTCCTTTGCGACATTGATCGAGGAGAAATTGCAAAGGAGTGCCGAAATGGATTGTTTCGCATCAACCAAAAATTCTCAATGCACTTCTTTTTTGACGAAGGAAGATAATGCCTTGAGTGTTGATTGCGGAAGGGGGGCACGGTTTGGTTGAACCCCCCATGGTCGTTATGGCATAAGGTGGCATAAAAGTTGCAAAAGATCACCTGTGATGCAATTTGCATTGTTCCCGATTGGCAAAGGGGATGGGTGAGAGAACATGTGCGAAATCGACACAAAAGTTGTATTTTCAGCCGGGAACAAAGCTTTTCGAAGTGGATGGGAAACCCATGGTAGGTGTGAAGTGGGGAGTTTGGGCCTTGTTGATAGAGGGTGACAAGCCCCCCACTAGCACTAACACGTCTAAGGATCCAAAGGTTGTGCGTTTGAAGTCACGCATGGTGAGAAAAGTGTACACACCCACAGGGGTAAGCAAGGTTTCAAAGGATCGGCAACTTTTGATTCGCACAAAGGTATTTTCGGTCAACGGGGAGCAACGGGATATTGATATTTTGGTGGATACGGGGGCGGAAGCAAACCTCATAAAGCAAGGAATCGTAAGCGATCACCTAATGTACTCGGCTGAAAATCCCCTTAACGTCGAAACGGCTAACGGCCAAGTTTTAAGTGGGGGGACAAGGTGCACCAAGGTGAGAATGAAGTTGCTGGGGGAGGAGAATAATGGGACACCACCCGAGTGTTTTGAGTATGAGGTGGATTTTTACGAAGCAAACATACAGTCGGATTCCATTTTGTCATTCCCATGGCTTGCCCGTGCAAAGCTTGGACTTTTCCCACATCACCGAGCTTTGGTTTTGGAAACCCCCGAGCTCACATTTTTGTTTGGTGTGCGTGATTTCAGAAAGCAGCGAATTCAAACACTTCCAAAATTTTGCCCCAAGAGGGGGTCTCTCCCACAGCCCGAGAACAAATCCCAACCTGTTCAAAAAGACCTGAAAATCTGGCTTCATTTTCCTTTCCCCTTTCAAAATTTTGCTCAACTGCCCTTCCAAGTAATATTTCACAGATTTCTCAAAACATCTGCGATTTTACTTCAACCTGTCTTTCAACTTCGATTGACAAAAGTTGTTTGTGTCAGTAGGCAATGTTTTCCACCACATTTCCCCCTTGCTTGCGCTGTGAAAAAAAACGGCTGACTGACTGCTGAATCACCTCCTGGCTTTTCTGTTTTTGCTCTTGAAATTGCCTGCAAATTTCAGTATTTCGCCGTTCCACATTTTGCTGAATAAATTGTAAAAGTTCAGCCTGTGCTCGAGAACTTTTTTCAACCAATTATCGCTCAAAAATTTACAGCGGATTTTCCACAACCACCTGGGGGCGTATAATACTTTAGTCAGTGAGTTAAACTTCGGTTCAGCTCAGCTAATTGGCAGTCCACACCGGGCCCAGTTATCACACGCGTCCCAATCTGAAATGTCAGCCCCGCTTCACCTGAACTCCTAAATCAGGTGGTTGGGGTTCCATTTCTTCGTCCTCCTCCACCTGGGTTTTTGATGCTGCCAGATTTAACACCACCGATGATGATGCACCACAACCCAGATTTGCAGATTGCACCACAGAAAATTTTTATTCAGAAACATTCTGGTCGATTCCGAAAAAAATGTCTGTCCATCGACAGTTATTTCGCTGTGGCTGGCTGTCTCCCTGTCTTCCAACAATAAAATTGGATTTACCTCCTCGATCTGGGGTATTTCGTCTGCAAAATTTGGAAACTGATTTGGACCGAAAATCTGAAAGCTCGGGGGTATCCAACCTGCAGCCACCAGAGTTTGTTCTGTTTCTTCAAACTTGCTGGGTCCCGACCCCCTGTCACTGTCAATTTCACTGTCGCTTTGATGCTGCGGGATTGAACCTGTCCATTGTACCAACTGATCTTCATCCCCCCCTTGTGATTCCTGGGGACTGGCCGTTATCATGTTAATTCCAAACACATTTATTGGGTTCCCACCTAAAAAGTCTGAGCTTGAAATTTCTGAACACGCAGCAGAACCAATGTGTGATTGAGAATTGCAGATTTCCACAGATGCAGAAGAACTCAAGTATATTGATTCCAAAAAAAATTAACCAACAGAGGTGGTGAAGCTGCCTCTGTTAACCATGTTTAGCGGAGGGCTGCAACTTCCAACATTTCCACAGATTCTGTTGGTATGACCAGCAGAACCTGCCTCTGTAATCATGTTTAAATCTTCAGGAAGATTACTGACGGCTGTGCCATAAACATTGTCCGTATTTTCTGGGCTTAAATTTTTTTTTCAACAGGGGTGGCAAAAATTCCTCTGCGTACCATGTTTACCCCCGGCGCTCCCCCTGCGGGTGTCGTACCGAAAAACCCAGCCCCCCAGCAGGCTGCCTCCTGCCCGACACCCACCCCCGGGGCTGCCGTCCTCTGGCTCGGGACCAGTGATTTTCCGGGTGGTGGAGGGCTCAGGCCACCCCCCGTTTTACCCACTGGTGTACCCCCCGACCAGAGGGGGGGGGTGCAGGATCGAATTGGCTTTCTCCCAGCAATCTTGGACAAAATCTGAAATCCGTCCACTTAAAAACGTTGTCCCAAATTTCAGTCCCAATAAAGCCACCTCTCTCCCCCTTTCTTCCGCCGTGCAAAAGATTGAGAATGGGTAATGCTGGCTTTTTGTTCACCGAAATGGTGGTAAAAACACAACAATGGCACACCGTGAATGAGGAAAGGTGGGACCTGACCTTTGAACTTGAAATTCTCAAAACTGACAATCCTTCAATGAAATAATTCTTGAGGACTTCAATTCTCAATTGTACGGAACAAACAAACCAACAAAAGTTTGCGGAAGCAAATTGTGTTAAAATAGAACCTCCAATTGGGCTTTTCCTATAGAATGCGCGTTCTGCGCGGAATGAAAAATTCCGTGTTTTAAAAAGCTTCCGCCCTGCCATTTTTGACTGTCGGACACCCCCCGACAGTCGACAGTCCTTGTGCACACCAAATCCTTTTCCAACCAGCTTTTTTGCCCACCAATCTCCAGCCATCTTTGCTGCACCTAATCTCAGGTGGCATTTTGCAAAAGCCCTGACTTTTTCCAACCCCCTAATTCAGACACCATTTCGGAAGAAAAACCGAAAGTCTTTTACAGTTTGACTGCAGTACCCCTGGTGCAAAAAAAGGACGCGGGGACTCCCAACTGTGATAACAAATTTTTGGTAAACCTGCCCAAACTGTTGTATGTCATTGGAGCATAAGGAGGATTTAAACACAAGAACATTCCACCACCCTGCACGCCCTGAGAAGCTGTCAAATCCACCAACCGACAAAGCAGAGCAGAAGGGAATATATCTCTCAGTGCAATCGGCAATGTCATCAATTGTTCGAATCTGTGCCTCAGTTGGCCCTTTCGTCTCAGCTTGATGAAGAAGTCTGTTCCCACCTTGGACTTGGTTCTCTGCAAACGTTGCAGATCTGTTGACCTGCACAAATGCACGCAGAGACGAAATTGTTCTGTCTGTGACCTCCTGAATACTATCCCAATTCAGGGGAGCGGCCAAAAGCTAGGAAATGACTTCCTTGGAATCCCAGACGGTGGAAAACTTTTCACCAGAAGTGACCCAAAAAACTTATGCTTTTTTTGATGAGGGGTGCAAATCGAACAGTTTCCCAACATAGAATCAGCAGCATAGCAAGATGAGCATTTCTTGCTTGACGTGGAGTGTGTTTGGCAAGTCTCAGAATCCAGCTGGCTGTTTCCTCCACTGTCACGTGGGGGCAGTTTGGGGAGAAATTTCGCCAACCCCCCCCTGAAACTCTAATTTTACCATGCGTGGTGAGATTGAAGAACAACCCTCAATTGACTAGCGTGATGGTGGCTCCACACCGGGCTGGGAGTGTGTGGTGTCCCTGTTAACCAGAATGCATCAAGAAATGCCACATGACTAATGTTTAATCTCAGTGGGGATTGTTCCAAACTTGCCTGGGGGAGGTCACTCCCTCCACCCGATGGCCCGTCCTCCGTGTGTTGTTATCAGGGAGAGTTTACAAAGAAAAGAAGTTAACCTGAAAATATAACAATTTATCTGATTTCCTTGAAGGGGCTGGGCAGGTAAGAGAAAAGATTTCGAGCCTTGTGCAATCTTTGTGTGCAGGAGGGAGTGCACTGTACCACCCCTATGAGTGGACCTATTTGTGACGGAAAGGGCCCCTGTGGATTCGCCATGGTACACCTTCCACACACCAGGTCTGTGTCCGACATCCCTGTGGCCAGAATGCCTGGTACACAGAGGAAATAGGGCAAAGCCCTGGGAGAGGGATGTGTACGAGGCGTATGCTTCTGTCCACTTCCTATGAGGAGGTTACAAAGGAAGCAGATCATATTTGTATTTCCTAATGGGTGCCCTTTCTCTCTCCACAGGTGGAATTATGTTGTATTCTTATTCTTTGCTTTTCTCCGGACCTGACTTGTTTAACCAGTCCGTGCTCCCTGCATTGCTCAGTGCTTTGCTTCTCGGGAAGTTGGGAAAACAATTTTTCTGTTACTCTGATTTTCAGTTCCTCAGTAGATGCGCCAAGGCGAAAGAGAAGGCTTTTTTGGGAATTTGGAAACGGGAATGGGGAATCAGACGTGGGGGCGGAAAGGAGGGGAACCCAAGAGCCGAAAACGGGCAAATGGTTTCACCCATACTGCGGGCTTATGGGTATAATATACTGTATCCCACCGGGAAAAATGGGGCTGGCAGGTTTCCTTGCCAAGCAAACCCATCCACTCAGATTGGGTGTGCCGTGAGCACTTGGGGTTGGGTCCATGGGCATTCCAGGAAAACCCATGGGGAGGGTGTGGAAGGAGGTGGGCACCTGACCAGTCATACCTTGCCAGTGAAACCTGACCGCGCGAAAGGGAAATCGCACTTTACAAAACCAAGTGCCGGCGACAGCATTTGCCCCGGGAGGATAGTAGAGACGAGTGGCTAAGGCCAAAATAAGTTGTGCTGTCTGGAAGCCTTATGGCCTCAAACGTCCGAAAAAAAAAGGGAAGGAAAAGTGGGCCTCGGCCCTGTGCGCTGCGTGGTCGCACGCTCGCGAGAGGGGAGAGGGGAGAGGGGTGTGCATGTATGTGCACGGAATCCTGCACATGGAAGCATCCCGGTAGGGACTTACAACCGGCGAATACGGCAAATGGCCTTCGAAGGGTTTTGTGGGCGAATACCCGAAACAGGTGTACAGGTTGCCAACACAGAAAACAGACCGCCCCTGACAGCACAAAAAACGTACCCCCCATCTGGTGAGTAACGTATAAGCAGCATTGCGGCCAATCAAGCGCTGGATTTACCGCGAATGCAACCGTCATGCAAAAAGGCGGGGTATGGGAAGCTCGATAGCGGGTGTGTCCACCGCGAGCCGCAATGACAACCCGCATGCAGTTAGGCACGCTGTCATAAAGTGCTTTGACCTGTTCGAGGGATATTTTTGCAAAGGCAGCTTGCAGAGCCGACCACAACTGGTCTTTGCCCGCAAACACATGCCCACGCAACTTGTGCAGCACCATGGGCCACAAATGTTCAATGTGGTTAAATTCT
>CAAHFI010081335.1:0-15111 GCA_900893395.1 Euglena gracilis
CGACGTGGTTTCTTTCCCTTTGGGAGTCCCTCCCTGGCCCCCGTCGGCTGACAGAAGACGTTTAAAGACAAGTTTTCTGACGTGGGTTGGAGGGGTCGGGCTCACAAGGTCTTTGTGCTTCGCCCTCGCTGTCCCTTCCTCCCTGGTCGGCTTGCCTCGATGGAGTACGACACACCTCGGGCTCCTCACTTTGCAATTGTGAGGCTTGATTGTGCCCTGAAATTTAGGGGGCCAGGGCATTTTCCACGGTACCTTGGGCACCAGGTCTTTGAGAATGGGCTGTGAAGTCTCCACCTCTTTCCACTGGCCGGTTTCACAAACTTCTTGGGCAGAAAGGCCCAATTGTTTTCAGTGGACAAACTCCTGCCCCTCTGGTAGAGTGGGCCCAACACACCTGGGGGTCACGCCATTGGTTGGCCAAAAATCCCTTTGTGATGGAAACAACGGTGTCTGCACCAATGGCCCCTTCAATGGCCCCTGAGGGGAGGTTTTAATAAATCAGATGGGGACCTAGGGGTATGAAGAATGAACTTGTGGAAGCCACCTAAGACATCGTTAAATGAAAGGGGCTTATTCCTGGGCAGTGAGGTATGGAAACCACCCTCTCCCACTTGTGAAATGTCTGACATTTATGCTGAACTTTAATGTCGGATTCCTGCCCAACACGCTGGTGGTTCGTTTTGACTTGTGCCTAGTCTGAGGATCTGTATAAACAGGTAATTTGAGCAAATAAAACGGCTGTGTACACAATGTACAAATATCACTTGGCATAAGGGCTTTGGCCACCCCAGGAAATTTGGGAGTGGGTCCCAAAAAGTATGTTTTGTGCCACATCGGTGGACACCGCCTGGAGGAGCTTGCCCACCAATTCTTGACTGAGAAAAAAAGATCTCCGTGCTTCATTCAAGCTTCCTTCTTCCTCAGACAGCACACCGGTGGCTTGGAATGACATTTGTAGCTCAAGGGGCTCGGTAGTATCTAGCAACACTGGCACCAAAATGCAGTAAGAAGAACGCCGTCAAGAGGAACACAAACACAACAGAACAGCTGGGACACAAAGCAGGATCTCACCCCCAGAGTGTGCGGAGCCCAAATGGACCAAACGTCTGCTTTTTGTTTTCCTTGCCCGACCCCAACCCCTTGGTTTTTCGGCTCTCCTTTCTGCTGCTGCTGCTGCTCCTGCTGCTGCTTCTGCATGCTGCTCGCCCTTTTACCACCACGGCCCGCCGGGCCCTGCGGGGAAGGAAACTTTACGCTGCTGCTTGCTGGGATGCTGCTGCTTCCCTGACTCTTTGGACCCTCCCCTTGGCTGTGTGGTATTGGTGTGGTTCCAGGCTGTTGCGTTGCTGTCTCCTGTTGCTGTTCTCAATGGGCATACGGGCAGGATAGTACTCCCAGGGACACCGAGGGCGAAGAAAAAATACATCGTGAGTCCATGCCTTGCTTGCCGGCGGCTTGTAGGTTATTGTGCTAAGCCACGTACGTCTCCAGTTTATGGTTCTAAGGCCGCTTGTAAGGGGCCAGCAGGGTGTGGAATCTCATCTCACCAAACCCAGGAACCAAAAGCATAGCACAGTATTCATTACGGGCTTCGGCTTTAGAAAATTAGAATAATTGTACTAAAGCGTCAGAGTGGACGTCTGGTCTTCCCTTTTCTCCATAAGCCCTCGCTTTCGCCTTGTCGCACCAACTTGGGGTCTGAATATAAGAGTGACATAGAAAGCATTTGGGCTTCCCCGCACGGCAGAAAGCACAGGGAAGGAAACAAAAGCAGAAAACGGGAGTTAAGTTTCTGGTGCAGAGATTATGAAACGTATAAAGGAATACAACCTGTGGAGAGAGAAACGGAGAGTGAGAATATCCTAATAGGATCTGCTCTCATGGCTTCTTCGTCATCAGAAGGTCAGAGAGCATACGCCTGGTACACATCCTCCTCACAGGGCTATCCCTTCTGGACCAAGCACTCTGATCAGAGGGATGCCGGATACAGACATGGTATGTGGCAGGTGCATCCTGACGCATTCTCAGGGTCCCCTTCCCATCGAACAGGGTCATAGAGGGGGGGCTGAAGGAGAGGAACCCAATAGCCTAAAAACGCGCAGAATGATTTCATATATTCTGCCGGCCTACTGGTATGGTATGTTATAGCCCACTGGGAAAAATCAGGCTGGCAGGATTCGTTGTCAAGCAAACCCGTCCACCCAGTGTGAATGTGCCCATGGCACTTGGGGTTGGGTCCATGGGCATTCCAGGAAAACCCATGGGAAGGGTGTGGAAGGAGGGGTCTCCTTACCAGTCAAACCTCGGCAGGTGGCATGGTCAGTCAACCTGGCCACACAAAAGAAAAACGTACAATACAAACCAACTGCAGGCGAGAGCATTTGCCCCGGGGGGAAAGTACAGAGGAATGGGGGTTGGCATAGGCCAGAAAAAGTTGTACTGTTTGGCAGCCTTATGGCCACAAACGGCCGAAACGAAAAGGAAAGGAAAGTGACCTTCGCCCCTGTGTGCTGCGTGTCGTACACGCGCGAGAGGGGAGAGGGGTGTGCAAGTTTCCGAGGTTGGGTCCCGGTCTCGCTAGGGTTTCAACAGGGTGGGTCCCGGGACACGGAACCGGCGAGGGTGGAGGGGCGGGTCGGCTCAGGCCACACGGAGGCCCTGGGAATTACCGCAGGTACTTGGAGTGGGTTGGGGTCATTTTTTAGTGTTCCAGGCGGCGGAGTGGAGAGGGGTGCCTCCGACGCCTCTGGGGGTTTACGGAGCCACGTAGGTGGGCCCTTGCAAGGGGGGAATAGAGGGGTGAAGAGGGGCGGAAAACCTGGGTGCTGGGGTTTTCAGTGGGTGCTTCCTACCCGTATAGCAACTCAGAGTGTACGTCCTGCAATTTTCATTGCTTTCACCTTTGGTGCGCGCGCTATTTGGGTAAGGAGAAAGTTGGAGTAACAGGAAAAAATTCAAGATGAAAAGGTGAAATGGGGGGGGCTTTATGCGTAACCGACTGGTCCATCATTCAAAAATTTCTGGTCAGGCTGCCACTTTTTCTCAACGCAAAAGGTTTGATGGTGGTCCCCTTTTGGGGTTCAGCACCATGGTGGCCCCCTAACAATAAAGCTAAACGGCCCACAAACCGCATGAATCAGGGTAAATCCCTACCCAGGAATGTTCCAAAACTGTCGGGGAGAAGAAGACTACACCCAGGGGGCCCCTCCTTTGCCAGACATGCTGAGGTCATTCTTATAACGGAGAAAAATTCAACCTTGATACATTGATGTTTTTTTAAGGAGGAGTCCCAGCCTGAAGAAGTGTCAGAGTGGCTTTTGCATCTCCGGAACATCCTCCAGGAGGGGGAGTGGCCACCAAGCATCGTCTGTTCAGATTGCTGATGCTGTTGTGCAGATGTTCAGATTTTCCCCTACATAGGCCAGAAATGCCTATTCATGCCTGGGGTTGGAGAAAAATTAAGATCTCACCCCTTTTTTATCCCAATATAGAAGAGCGTGCAATAAAATGTACAAAAATATGGAGCTTTCAGGGGTCCCTGGCCTCTGCTGAGGAATCTGGCCTCAGTACCACTCTCCTGACTTCAGAACAACATTGCACTCTTACATTTACAACTAATACTTGTGTTTCACGTTTTAATTCTTCTCAGATCTTCATTATGTGCAGAAATGAAAAGATTTGCAAGTTTATTGCGTTCAGTTCTCTATGTAAACAATGGAAGAAAGGATTAAGAATTGCCAAGTGCGAAATAATGGTTTCTTTGTCAGAATTTCACCAAATCTTCCCCTTTCACTTTTAAAGAGTATTTAGCTCGCACAAAAGACCATTGCCTCCCAGGGTGGCCTGTGTGTTTGACTCCACAACCCCCCTTCACAAGTATTAAGGCAAACACCATTGCATTCTTGACAAAAAAGTCTTAGAATAATTTTGGATTTATTCCCGTATTTGGTGTCCCCAGTCCACCAGGGGGGCAGGTGTCAACACGACGAAAATGTTCTGTTTCAGCTCAGTACTGGTTTGATAAATCAGTCAGTGGAAAAGGGTTGAAGCATTTTGCTCCCATTATCAACGTTTTAGTACCCAAGAAAGGTTGGAGCATGCTTTATCGGACTCCCGCGGGAAGGGGAAGGAAGGGACCAAGAGGGCGAAGCACAAGAAGATGGTGAGCCCAACCCCCCCACCAAGAAATACACCAGAAAGAGACAGACATTCCAGCCAGCAAGGCAGGACTCAACCAAGCAGCCCCAAGCCTCCACCCAAAAAAGTACCAGAAAGAGAGAGACATCCTGTGTACCAGGCAGCATGAACATGTCACTGCGCATAGCAGCAGACTGCAGAATGTACAATGTCATGCTAGATGGTGCTATTCCATGTTCTGCAACACAAATTGCAGATTTAGGAACAGTCTATCCTATCTCGGATCTGCCTCCCTGTTCACAGGTGGTATTCTTATTTTGTTTCATGGTTCATTAGCCCAAAAGGGCAAACCAAGATTTGAAGATTTGAACTCCGATAGGACAACACCACTGGAACTGAAGTTCCAAAATAACACCTGGTTTGCCTTGTGTTCTTTTTTTTGTTACTCTCCTGGTCCTGTTCCCGCGGGAGGGAGTAAGCAGGCCGACAGGCAGTGGGAATAGATTCAGGGGACGTAAACTTGGTAGCAAGATTAGGTTTCTTTCTTACGCCCGTTCCCTCCCCCCCACCATTCCCACAGCTGACTCCAAACGGTGAGTGGTGTTGAGCCTATAGGCCACAAAGACACCACAAGCTGTTTGGAGCCAACTCATAAGCGCAGATACAAGCTTCAGTAGGCTCTGCGCAGTATACGCTGTCACATTCCTCTAAGTTTGTTCCTTTGCTTACCCTTTCTGCTTTCTTTGTGTTTGTTCCTGCAAAAAAATGTGCAGAGCTCAGGCACCAACACACTCATGGGTTACAAAGCACTGATTGGTACTTTGAGAAGCAATTCTTATTCATTGTTACAGGAGGAGGACAGGCTCAACCTACAGGTAATCCCCCCTCTCAGTGTGGGTCACACCTACATGTGTGTGTCACGCAATCCCCGCGCCCAATGGGCTCCCCCACCTCCCCCACACCTATCGGCGCCCAGCTCTATCGAGCAACCAATAGCCCAACGGGCACAACCCCTTTTGGTAGAAACCCGATCGGCTGACAGTTTTCCACCCGAGCGAGATCTCGCACTAATGCCGATAGGCACATTTTATTCTGACGCGGTTGCGCCACAACAACTTTTTGTTGAGGGTGTGTTAGAAACGCCATGCTTTTCCAGCCCCCCCCTTGCGCTTCCACCTGCAAGTCCGATCAGACAATTTGCTAGCACCCGATACGGGTGATTATCCTGCATTGCCTTGCATGGACTCGTTTCAGACGAATTTGCATGCACAATTGCCACAAAAATTAAAAACAGTTAGCGAGACAGCATGTTAAACACAATCCCGCAGTGATGTGATGTTTTTCCACTTGAAACATATTTTGCAGGCTTTGTCCAATCAACCGGAGCCAATTGTGGCAATTTTTTCCACAATCGCAGCAAAAGTTGCCTCCCACCCAATATCCCGATTTGGGAAAATTTATTACACTGGAGCAGTTTTCCACCATTGTTACTGCTTTTCAGGAAGCGCAACAGCGCATTTTACAACTGAGCGGTGATTCCGTTAATTTTTCCTACTTTTCTGCTAAGCACGCGAAGGTTTTGCCCCGCACTTATGCGCAAGAATTGGAGGAAAGACTTTCTTGTTTGGAGCAGAAAACTTGCCAATGTGGTGAAATTCCCCTTGAAATTGTGCGTTTTCAGACCCAACTAGCGAATGTCGCGAGTAGGATTTATAATTTGCAACAACAGTGGAAAAATGACAATGTGGACATTCGAGGCGCCGTAGCGGAGTTGCAAAAGGTCGTGCAGAAGTTGAACAAAAAAGTGTTAAAGGTGCAATCCCAACCTTGGATACATCGGCTTTGCGGAATCCCGCACCATCACTCTTGCAGCACGTTTACGCTGAAAAGCGCGCGGAAGGCTTCAAAATAATGCAACGATTTTGTCATAGCCTTATGAACACCGAGAAAACGGTAAATAATCAGGTGAAAAATATGCGAAACGACAGTTCAGCGCTATCCGCGCAAGTTTCGGTGTTGTTAGAACAGCCAATGCTTCAAAAAGTCAAAAGTCCGCAATCGGACCAACCCACTAAGACGTCTCCACAAGAGGAGGCCATGTCCAGTGCGATACGCATTTTAGTGGTACGAGTTAAAGAATTGGACACTGTTTTTGGCGCAATTTCGCAAGATTTCCAGTCGAAATCTGACAAAATTCCGCTGATGGATGAGTTACCCTCATACTTTAGGCGAATTAGGCGTTTACAGGATGATGTGAGTCGGATACACGACAATTTGCAAGTTGTTGACAGCTTGGAGTGTGGGTGAATTTGCAAACAACTTGGACCACGTACACGCACGATTGCGTTCTGTGCAACAAATCTCGCATTCAGGTACGGTTGGCACACTTGCCACATCTTTCTCAATCATCTTTCTTTCTCTTCGCGCAACCATTGTAGAACTTGCCGCCACACTGCCACAAAACCACGTTTCCGCTCATGTGGGGGTCCCCCCTGTAGCGTTACCAGTCCTAATGGACAATTCTTTGGATGATGAGTCGGTTTTCCATCAAGAACCAGACCTTACACCCTCTTAAATCAAGGGATCGCGGAATCGAAACTATTTCGCGGTATGAGCCGCACCCCCACACTGGATATTGATCATACCTCGCAAATGTGCTTGGTTACACCAATGGTGCAGCCAATAGAAACCTCAGCCCCCCCCCCCTTGCACATTCCCATCACCATTCCTGCATTCGCGACACACCAAATTTACACGGTACCCATCGTACACTTGGTGATATGTTCCATGCACATTCGCAAAATTTTCCCAACAACACACCTGGTGCAACCACAAGTGTAACCACACATGGTGCGATATCGCACACCTCCCATGAATATCACCGAAGGGCCACGGGTTACTCAGAAAGATTTCAAAAACACCATCGCAATCGCGAAAAAGGTGAAGACCCAATGGGACGATGATCCAACAACATGGAAACAGTTTTTACGTGACTGGGAGTACTACTGGGAATCGAAGGGACCAACCGAGGACGAAAATCTGGAGGTGATTTAAATGGAATTCATAGATTGCTTACCAAAAGACGAAAAGGAATGTGCCAGAAAATTTTGCTGGTCTTTCGCGGGTGCATTTATTTTCAGGGTATGGTTGATCAGTATGCTTCATCATGTTCCAGTTTGGTTTCCAGAATAAACTCTGGAGAGAAAATGACGGCAATATGCCCCTCATGACCGAAAATGGAGGTCGATAGACCTATGGCACTCCAAATGGCTCTGTTTGGCAGCGGAAGTAGATGAGTTAGGCGAAAATCAATGAAAGAGCAATTTGACGCAGTATTGCTGCATTATACTCCCAAAGTGATCAAATAAATTCACCGCAAGGAACTCGCAGGACATACTTTAACGCTCGATGAGTGGTGGAACTGTGTTTCAAAACAAATAAAGATATTGCAGCTCCTTGTACAAATTGAATCAGCTTATAGGTGCCACCCCACAGCTGGAACACCCGCTGTCCAAGTCAGTTCTGTGAAAAATGTGTCACGTTTACCAATTACCGCTATGGCAGAATCCAAATCGCGCAATTCGCGCTGTTCAGTTGATTTTTTGGACAAACTGTGCTTTTTGTGTAACAAAAAGAGTCACACATCTCGCCATTGTTCAAATCCTGCAGCACGAAAGCGCAACCCAAGCCCAAGCGGATCATCCTCGTCATGCAGTTCTCATTTTTTTTACAAAATGCGCATTTGCAAAAGTAAAAAACGCTGATTACGACCCACATGTTCACTATGTGGATGCACTAGCCACCCCTCCCCGAAATGTCGCTATGCAAACTCTCCCCACCCAAGCCATAGCCCTCGCGACATGAGTCGCAGTTCAAAAGGTCATACTTCAGCCAAAAGGCATAAGGTAGGAAAGAACAACCTCTATCGAATATTATCACCCGGCTTCAGGCAAGGAGGGGGATGATACCCCAGGTAACCAAAGGGAACATCCCCCTTTAGCGCTCATAAATTCAGAGACGTATATGCGTCCAAAAAGTCAAGGGCTGATATGACCATTGGTTCAGATTTTGAGCAAAGACACCTGAAACCCAGGGATGCGGACTACAGAGGCTACTAGAAAGGAGGTGACAGAAGTCATGACCCTAGTCATCCCCTGCCAGTATCCTTTCTGGTCATCGTTCCAGGATTTTCCGGTGTCCCCGCTCAAAATTATGCCAAACCGGGGACATATAAACAGTTTTGTGTTTCCGGTTGTGGTGTATCATGGGATACACCATGAATGTCCATGTGGTTGAGTGGATTCCCGCTCCAATAATGCACACACCACCGCACAATTATTTCTACCCCCAAAAACCTCCCACTAATCGTCAATTTTACATACCCGTTTCGATGACAGCAATTCCGTTTTAACAACACCGACACTGTTTTCAACTCGGGGTAAAGAGAAAGTGCACCCCCTACCCACCGCATACTCACAAACGTTCCATGTGCGTTAGGGGTAACAAGCTTAACTCCTCATCGTGCCACTGGGTTCCAAGGCGAAAGCCCTAAGGCCTGAAGTGTAAACGGTGTCGAGTAGTCGCCCAGATGCATTCAACTTTGCGTTCTTCACCAGGTTTGTCGATTCAAACAATCCTGTACACCCCCAGCAGCTCCAAATTTGCATGCTCAATTTTTTACACACTCACCCTCGCAAACGGACATGCACAACAATGACAACTACTCCGCACCTTCCCCCCCCATGGTGTGCATTCTGGGAGAACTTTCCGCACAACCACAAGCCAAACACAAAAGATAAAAAAACCAATTCAAAACTAAGCCACACAACCCGCAAAAGGGATCACGCTCTATCTCCAACGGAGAGCAGTATTGGTTGGCTGCCGTGTTGTCAATTACAATGCATACTCAGCGATATGTGTACATTCCCTCCGCAAGGTGCATAGCGCGTATACAACCCGATGTGTATAGCACACATTCTCCCCGAAGCGCATGGCGCATTGCGCACATCCACTCCGATGCGCAAAGCACACATCACTCCCCGAGCGCATAGCGCAACCACACAACCACTCATTGCGCACACCGCGCATAGCGCGAAACCTACACATATTGCGCTTCCAGTTTCTTCCCCCCCCCCCCTGCATCCCCCTTACACATATTGTGGAGTCTAGCAAATGCCATCCCCCACGTACTTACCCCCCAGCCTGTGCATATCGTGCCCCACCCCGCGCGTATCGCGTCACCTACCTTAGGAACCCCCCTATATCACAATCTCATGTCAGCACTATTGTGCATTTCTGTCAACTGGGTATACGCGCAACCCACCCATATTTTTTTGGGAATCCTTCCCAACGATATGTGTGTGGAATTCTGCAATTGTGTTCATGGTTGTTTTTTTTGTGTCGAGTACCTTCAAATTGCAGATTTTGCTTGTTGAAAGCACACAAGAAGTGAAAATTTGTTTTGTATATTTTGTTCCCGATGTTGTCAAAAAGCGAAATGTTTTGGTGCTCCCAGTGCTCTACAGAGCAAAATGTGATATTAGTCACACCAACACAAGTCATGTGATAAGTCTTGGGGATATGTTGCAAATGATGCATTTTTTTCCTTAAAACTTCACCAACGTGTGCCGACAACGGCTGTTTTGTGGTCTAAATGACTTATTCTTTGACATAATTTCTGATAAATTATCGAAACCTGCAGCAAAATATTCACAGAATACATAGCGAGTGATTCGCCAAAATTGCGGGTCATCTGCACACAATTTCCCAAATATTGTTCTTCAAAAACTGGGATTCACCATATACGAGATGTTGGTCATATCAACCTTGCACGAGGACACCATTTGGTGTTGTAGATTATGACCGTTCTGTCTTCCAATTTGTATCAGGCTTAGGGCTGTTACTCCGGGAATACTGTATCCAACGCCGACAATGAAAGAGAAAATGCGGGAAATAATTGCAAAGAGCAACACAAACTGAAATTTGGTGGCTATGCCACTAATGCACACAGACTGTTGTCAAACTTTGAAAAATCCGTTTCAGGATTCAGGGGTGTGAAACACATTCTGCATCGAGAACTGCATTTTTTTTAGAAATCCGCACCATTGTCGGTTTTTGTCATTAAAAATTGCAAACGTTTCAGAGCTGCCGCACATAGTGCTGCACATGGTGCTTGTGGAGCATGATTCATAAGCTGCACATGCCAAATTTGCACTAAAAGCATGGGATTTTGGTGTCTAATAACACAACATCAACCAGAAACACGCTGAAATGTGCAAAACCCATGTGAAATTTGTTGCGAAAAGCGTAATTACGCTTTTAAATGTGTATTTGCAATGTCTCTGAGATTTGTGAGCAAGTGAACAATTGCCAGTATCAGCATTTGGTTGTCCAAAAATTGCTGCCATGTGGCCTTAAGTTGTCTCCCAATTGGGATGTGGTTGCCAACATGGCAAAGTGTCAGAAAACCAATAAATACTGCAGTAAATCAGAATTTGCACATAAGTACACCTGAAAACTGAGTCTGTAAGCTCAAATTAAGTGGAAAATGTAGGCAATGGCACTCTGAATGCTACTAGGCCTTACAGTCTGTACATGGGGGGCGTCAGGCAGAATGCAGCCAAAGGAACTGAAAAGAAGTCATTAGACCTATCGGCCAGCTACCGGCGCAGAGATACCATGTCGATTTTTCTGCTGTGAAAGTGAGCCAGACCAGTAAGCCTTCTCTATTTATTCTAGAAAGACAAATTTTGGTTTCTATCTCATGGGCCCTACTACATAAAGTCTAAATCTGATGGTACGAGGTGCCAGAAATTTTGAAGATTTTTCGTGTGGTTTTGAGGCTATGCCAAAGTGACACTTATGCAAATGTGCATAAAACTAGCGTTTTGGCTTGCAATGGCTACTTGGGCCTTTTTTCAGCCTGATTTTTGGTGGTTTCTGCCTCGTTTTAAAGTGTTTTGGACTTAATGGAGTTTTCACTTTGCACCATTAAGTTGAGGACGCTTGGTCCTTGCGTTCCCACGTGGACCATTCACCCACCCTGTGGAATGTGGTCAATAGACCTTGCACGTGGTAAAATCCACACAGACCAAAGGGTTAGCGGTTTAAGTGTTGATTAGCAAACTTCCTTAGGGGGTGGGCAACTATGTTGCACACAAAGAACTGAAATTTTGGGCATTTTCGCATACATCGATTTCATTTTCGACAATGCCGTAACGGATCCCACTGTGATTGATGGCAGACCCTCTCTGAAGATTCAACCTCATTTGGAGCCGTATAAGCGGCGTTTCAACTGTTGTTGAGCTTTAGAATTGGTTAATTTTGTGTGATTGAAGATTTATCACTCAATGACGCAATATGTGTTTACTTCCATTTTTCATGTGGAATGTGCGTACTCGTACAATTCAAGTCATCTACAAAAAAAGTGAGGATACTCCACTGTGTGTTTTTCATGCGTCGTGCATTGCAGTATACACTGCCTTGGGCAAAGCTGGCTTGAACCCAGTGTGGGATAGCGCTAATGCAGCATATTCTTCTTTGACTTACCACCATGCGAATCGCAAATGTGTGGTCATTTCCAACACACCGTTTCACATTTCTGAATTCAGAATCGCTATTTGGCGAAATATGGCATGCAGCACCATCATGGTGTGATAAAGAAGCCAATGGCTCAAAACATATGGGGGTATTTTTTGTGTCATACATGATTATTTGCCTTGGTGGAGAGTTACCGCAACGTGATTGACAACATACATTTTGTTTTGTGCATCACCGTTGTCGGTGGCACGAACAGTCCCAAAGGGACGGCGACGCATGGCTTCATATCATTTTTTTGCTTGCCTTCTCCATCCCTGAAATCTATGATGGGTTTTCAAATCACCTATCTGGCGTTTTGACTTTGGCCGAGATAATCCCGTAGCTTTATAAGCACCAAAGCCACGTAGTGGTAAGTTGCCGATACGCTTACTCTTCGGAGCTTTTTTTTGCACTTGTTGCAATCCCCTATGTTTTTTTTCCGACATGCACAAAATGCAGCAAGCCCCCCCGCCCAACTGGCGCTCGCAGTTCACCTCCCGTCCGCTAATTGTGATACTGGAACAACTGCCCCCACCCCCTCCAATTTGGTTCGTCATCGAGGGATCAATACAGTGAACGCAGTTCCAATGGAAGGCCAGATTGCAACAAATTTGTTTGTGTGAGCCAAATGCGGAAACACACATTTTTGTTTGTTTTGTGCGTATCACCCCCCCCTCCTGGGGCCCAATGGTGCCACTCCTCAGGCCGAATGGCCAACCATGTCAACCCAAGCACATTTGCCAAACTGCTCCACTTCTATTGGGCGATAACCCATTCTTCCGAGGTTTACGCCTCTGGGGATACCCCATCGACAAAACCGTGCTCGCGCTGCCCTGTGAAGACTTCACAGCGGTATATGCCGCCAGTAAGAAGACACACAGCGTACAGCGCGCACACAGTAATAATAGGGCGAACTTGTTCCTTTTCGGCATTAAGGCCTGATAAGACTGCCAGACAGCAAAAGTTCTGCCTAAGGTCTTTTGACCAGCCCCCCCCCCTCCTCTCTCGTTTTCCCCCTGGGCAAAATCGCTGTCGCCGGCATTTGGTTTTGTAAATAAGTCTTTCTCCCTGGTCTGGGATGACTGGACAGGTGCCCCACCTTCCGCACCCTACGCTACAATATTTTCTGGATGCGGAATAAGACCACCCCGCGTGCCATAGGCACACCCGAAACTGGGTGGACAGTTAATTTCTGGACGGTAAACCTTCCAGCCCCACTTTTCTACTGGGCTCTTCCACTTCCACCACTTTACGGCAGTAAGTAGGTAACCGCATAAGCGGATAACCGTGTACCAGGCACGTCCCAGCTTTGTGGGATATCTGCAGAGTGGGTTCTGTGACGGTCGCACCACCGTGGAAAACACAGCTGGTAAGATCGGGGCAGACCCTTCTGGGATCTGCCCCTAGACACGTCAGTACTTTTCTCTCCTTCTCCCACAGGTAGTATTCTTTACTGTCATCATCTGTTCACACCCGGCGCCACTCCTGCGAGCGTCAAACCCTGCGAGCGTCGAACCCTGCGAGCGTCGGAGCCGAGACCCCAGCCACCCGGCCAGCTGCCTCGTCCCCGACACCCACCCTTGGGGCTGCCGTTCCCTGGCCCGGGGCCAGTATTTTTCCGGGTGGTGGGGAGCTCAGGCCGCCCCCCGTTTTGCCCACTGGTATACCCCCCGACCAGAGGGGTGTGCGTAGGATCGAATTTGCTTTTTCCATTAAAACTTGCACAAAGTCAAAAGTCCGTTTAAGTGAAAATGTTGTACCAAAAGTCTTTACTCATGAGGCCGTTTCACCCACCCTTTCTTCACGTGAGCAAAACACTGGAAATGGTCAGGGTGGGTGTTTTGGTGCAGTGGATGGTGGTGAAAGGCAACAGACACACGCACACACCGTGAAAGTTGGAAGAGGGACCTGAAATTGACGATTCTTACAAACAATGCACCTTGTCTTGAATTAAGTTCTCCAATGCAATGTTTGTTTTTAAGCCAGATGGAAAAAACCAACAACGGTCTGCGGAAGCAAATTGTGTTAAATTAGAATCTCAAATTAGGCTTTTCCTATTAAATGCGCGTTCTGCGCGGAATGAAAATTCCGTGTTTTCAAAAGCTCCCGCCTTCCGCCGGACGCCCCCGACAGTCGACTCATCTCCAAGTTTCACCGTTGGTTTTGTCAGAGGGAAAAACCCCCGAAACAACTGAACGTGACTTCAGAGGAAACTTCTGAAGTCTTTGTCTTGCGCTTTGGCTCTTGGGGAATTGGGAACAGAAGAGGAAAACCACTTTTTGTTACTCCAAAGACTTTCCATACCATAAGTAGGTTGCGCACCAGGGCGAAAGCGAAAGGCTTTTTCAGAAAGTCCCAAAAAGAGAAAAAAGGGAAAGCTTTGGACGTACACTTGGTAGCAGAATTAGGTTACGGTCCTACACAGAGAAACTCTGTGGTTGACTGCTGGTGAGGATTGTACTGAGCCGTGAAACACGGTGAGAGTACTGTTCCTGGCCCCTAGCCAACCTTTAAGCACTGATACAGGTCTCAGGAGGCTCTGTTCGGTAATCGCCGATACAACCTATCTGGTCCCTGTTTCACTGCTTATTTTGTGAGCTTTTGGGTTTTTGCTTTTTTTCCCATCTGAATAGATGCAGAGCACAACCCCCGACCACAAATTTGATTATGACTTGTTGATGAGTTCATTGAACAGTCTTGAAGGAGATGACGGGGATTGGAACGGTTCGATGGAAACAAGTTCCAGTTCCCGACCTCCCAAGCAACAACCACACCATGACACATTGACTCACTTGTCCTTGTAACAAGGCGAAACGCCCTTGTTGTTGCAAGGGGGCGATGAGCCTTCTTCATCTGCAATGTCATTGATTGTGCGGTATGTAGGTGGCAAAAGGCCTTCTTCCATCCCGTTTCACCCGTCTTTGATGCGGCGAGAGGATGAACCCCTTGCCCACCCACAGTTGGATCACAAGGATCACGGGGATGAACCCCGCTTACACTTGGTTACTCATGTTATCCATGAACAAGGTGAGGGGTATGTGCCCTTTGCTCATGTTCACACCCAAAAGATCCACGGTGGAAGCACCGGTTGGCCTTTTGGAGTGCAACTCGGTGGAATCACCGTGTTTTTTCCAAACCCCCCCCCCAATTATCACCCCTCACACCATTTCGCGCATTACCGGGATTACCCGCGGAAACTGCGCTTTTGCCTGCATTGTCATGGAATCCAGATATGCGTCTGGTGGTGCCGGAAATCTCTGTTGCCGTTTCCGTTGCGGAGCACTATGGTGATGATTTGAGGGATAACCTCACCCCAGGTGATGTTTTCCGAATTCTCGGTCAACTTCCAGCGGATCATCCGCTTAGTAAGCAAATTTTGCATGTCCACCAATGCGT